>JAJHUR010106038.1:0-39418 GCA_027495735.1 Lutjanus campechanus
TGAATAAAGCAATAATATTACTCAAAGCTAAATGCATGTGGAAGGACAATTTTCTCAGAGACCATTAAACATACTCTCCCAGAGCTTGAAACCAAGCCTGAACTCTTCAAACTCTGACTTGATGAGATTTCTTCTTGCAAGGCAGCAATTAAGTCAGACAAGGCAAATCTCTGCGTCTGCCCCCTCCCCTTCATCTGTCATATTTTCAGCTTTGATCTCCTCTAACCCCATTCATTAAGCAAATACAACACACTGCCACTTAAAGTTCGCAATGGAGCCCTTAACATCTAATAAATAATGCATTCACCCCGGGATCAAAACACGAGATGAGCACCAGGCGAAAGGGTGAACACACGTTTGGCTCAGGCAGAGCTAAATGTATGCTGAATGAAATGGGAAACATGGTAGTACACAAATGAAGCGCAAAGACTCAGCAGTCTAGCCTTGGATTAATAGGCGTGATTATGGATGCAGTTGTTTCCACCTATCAATCTGAGGCACAGGGTGGTGAGGGTGAAATGTAATACTGGGTAGCAATATTAACAATGCATTTTAAGTAGTATGCTGTCCTGAGTGAGAAGGGTGAAAAATGGGAGGAGAATACTCTTCACTGGAACTGGTTAAAATGAGACTCAGCACAGCACCATTGTAACGAGGCCCTTTTGTCACATCATCAATCATCGCAGGAGAGATTTAAAAAATTCTCTTTCTAGATGCTCACTATTCCTTAAAGAGAGTCTACAGCCGTGCTAGCAGCCCTGTAAGGTTCAACATAGCACCTTGACAGTAGCATTTAGCACAAAGCAACAGTGTGCATGCTGATGTTGAAAGGGTATAGGCCTCAAGTTCACCATCTTAGTTTGGTGTGTTAGCATGCTAACATTAGCAATAAACACAAAGTACAGATGAAGCTGGAGGGATTGTCATTGGTTGTGCAGGTACATCGTAGCCCCAGGGTACACTCCAGGTTAGATTTAGTAAATAAATAAATAAATAAATAAATTGTTTAATGATAAAGTAATTTTTCATGCAAAAATGGCAGAAAACGCTGTTTTCAGCCTCTCAAATATAGAGATTTTTATTATCATATTAAACTAAATATCTCTGGTTTTTCAGATGACAAAATGAGACACTTAAAGGCATATAGACCCGGATTAAACATGACAATCAACTTTAGTCTTTGCTGCTACTTGATAACAGTTGTACAGTTGTACACAGTACACAGTTGTACCCTGAAATATAATGCCAATTTCATGACCATACTTCTAAAAGTATGAAGGATATAATAAATAATTGTTGAGATATTTCAGCTTGGACCAAAGTGGTGGACCAACTGGCCAACCAACATTCCCAACACTAGCATGACTACAACATCCCATTACTGGTTTAAGTTTTTTGCCATTAATCATTCTGCTGGAGTAGCATTGTAAAAGCAATTCCTGCCGACCTCTCTGTGACTTCCTATTAAAACAATAATGTACCCCATCAATTAAAACTAAACACTATCCAAACCCCATGTGATAATGTCTCGTGGCAGGCCAGCTTTCTCCCATGTGCGTGAATAGACAAATAGTGTCCTCCTGTTTCAGTTCTCTGGGTCTTGCTGAGGTAAAAGTGACCTGAGCCAGCAGGGGGGCTTTGACTACATCTTGACTTTATTACTCCCCACCCTTAAATCCCACAGTGACCTCCTTCTCTTCTGCACTATGTTCAAATAAACATCCAGGAAAAACTTTTATTCCTCCCTCTGTCCACTAATGTTCTCTGGGTTCCCTCCTCATCTTTCTCTCTTTTCGTTTGTTTTCACTGCCTTCGTCCTCTGATGGGAGACACGCCATGACCTGATGGGGGCCGTGCCGTGACCTTTGCCAACCAAAGCTGACCGTACCACACACACACAAACACACACACACTCACAGAAGCCATCCTGGTTCAGTTTGGCAGCGGGTTTAAGGTCTGTGTTGACTTTATGTCCACTGGGATGTGACTGTGCTGCTGTATATTCATGATCTGCTTCAATGCAGAAGTCTTTGAATGGGTTTTAAAAAGGGGGTTTTGTTTATACTACTCCCTAAAAGCCAGCAGTGGCAAAAGCACACACATTCTTTACTAAAGGAGAAGTACAGATACTTGTGTGAAAAAAATGAGTTTGGTAAAAGTACTGAGAGACTTCTTTACTGATGTAAAAGTGAAAAAGTACAGGATCTGAAATGTACTCCAAGTATAAAAGTTAAAAGTAGCCATTTCTACCACCTCATCTTTTCTCCACAGTCAAGTCTGTCTGTCTTGGGTTTTATTTTTTGTTGTCATGTCTTGTACATCATTTTAATCTTGTTACTAATAGTGTAAATCACAAGATCCATCACAAAGCAATATTATATTGATTCTTAGGACAGCAACACAATATTTGCTGAAATCACAAAATCTGATACAATTCAGGGGTCTGTGATCAATATGAGAGGATATCATATGTCCATTATTACATATTCCATTACATTTATGTCAACTCACAACATGCAACTTCATTATGATTTGACAATTATATGACTGAACTCTTCCAAGCATTTGTGACACAGACATTCCTTGGGAATTTCAAAATAAAGGTATAGCTTAAAGACGACAATATTGTCACTTTGCATCGATCATACTGGATCTTTGAATTGATATTTCAATCCAGCTCAATGTATCTTTATACGTCTGATAGTGTTTTCGTCTTATTACATCTTATTTAATTTTTGTCACTTCGTGTCTTTAATGCTGTTTGTCTTATTATATCGTTTTTGTCTTGTTTTGTTTCATTTTACAGAGTTTTTCACATTGTTAAGTTGTTTTGTCTTGTTGAGTCTTGAGCATTGTTTTTGCCTTCTTAAGTCTGTCGTCTTTTCTATGTGTTATTGTCCCATCCATTTAGGTTGAAATCAGTCTTGATGTTGGGAGGGTAGCTCACAATGACTTGAAATAAAAATAATTAATAATTCCACTCAAATGCATTAAAACTAATAACAAGCCTATTTTGAAAATGAATAGAAAGTACAGATATTTGTGCTAAAATGTAGGGAGTAAAATTAAAAAGTTTTTTTTTAAAAAGCAAAAACTAAATAATCATGTAAAGTACAAATACCTGAAAACTCTACTTAAGTACAGGAGCAAAGTATTTGTACCTCATTATTTCCCACCTCTGCTAAAAGCAGAGATCCTGAACTTATTCCTTGTTCACATAGAATAAAGAATAACTTTCCAAAGAGCAGGAAATGGCTCTATCAAATAGCCATACTCACTGAGATCTATAGTAACACCTCAGCAGGGTTTCAATCTCAAGGCGACACCATGCTGCGGCGAGAACGCCGACACAAAATGTGCTTCTCTGCAGGCCCTTGGAAAACACTGTAAATGTTATACTATCTGTGCCGCCCTACCACTCACGCATGACCTATAAGAAATTACATTTAGTAGCAAGGTGGCCTTAATAATGTGGGCCTTTGTACATGGTCATATTTTTGTCCAAGCTCTCTTTTCTCCTGTGTGTTTTCTGTAATTGGAATATTGTCTCTCGGCTTTTAGTTGAAACGGGCCCTCCGAGGTAATCTCCACCATCTTGGCAAAATGCAAACATAGTCGAGTCTCTACAGAGGAGACGCCAACTCAGAGCAGTTTTTTCCCTTTTAATAACATCTTTTATTAAAGCAGGGTGAAAACAATTAAGGGTGTGCGAGTTCTGTGTCTTTAATACAGGCTTTATTGAATAAGCGTCATCCCATCCGCTGAGGGAGGGCCTCTGAATGTGACACAAGTAGTATTGCCTAATGTTTAAATGGGGGGGGGGGGAGGCGCCTAAAGGGATTGGAGAAGTAATTCAATTAGAAGTAATATGCACCAAACCTCCTCCGAAATTGCTGTCTAATTCCCTTTTAGTGATAGGAAGAATAGCACATGCCCCTGAAGTCCATCCTGCAACTGGCAGAAAAATGGATCCACGATGATAAAATGTTGTAAAGATTAGCCAAGGGATTAACTTGTGGGAGATAAGCTGATATAATACATGAAAAGTTCAGCTGCTTCTGTATGTGTTGCATGTTAATTTGTTGTCAAGTGCCAATAAAGGCATTAAGGAAGTCCCACACACACTGGGAGGAGAATAAGAAGATGACATGTTTGTGAGTTAGTAAGTAAATCGCACACAAAGTACTCAGCAATTATGCATTGTGTATTATTCTTAAAGGAGCCATATGTAAGACTGAGTAGCTACTGCAGTCCTAATTGTCAGTTGGAGCCGTAGACGGTATATTAAATAGGTTGAATCCCTATTTAATATTCAATCTATGGTTGAAGTGAGTTGTTTCCCCCTGCCTCCTGCTCCCCAGACTGGGGACAAGCCCGACACTGTTGATCATTTGTATATAACTGTCAGTTTTCTGTCACTGTAAAGCTGTTATCCTAAAAACAAAAGCCCATAGCTTCAAAAATACACACTCTACAGCTGGAGTTGAGTGACTGCTTGGTCTTACTGTCTGCCAGACTCCATTAACATTTTGCTCAATTTAACATAAACGATTTCTTACGACTCATTAGAAGACGCTAACTCATTCAGTGAACCTTCGGCATGCATTTCAACTAATAAACGTGAAACACGCAAACTAACAGACATTTTCTGCTCCGGAATGGACATTTTAGGATGAGAGTATGCTGGCTGTATAGTGTTATATTCTAATTTCTAATGTTTCATTAATCTCTGTTGTCATATCATGGTCATTTCATGACTTAGCACAGTAAATATATTATATATTTCTCCTTTAAATGATATGTTTCAATCTTGCTTTGCAAAAAAACAAAACTGCTTTTGGCTTAAAAATAAAACCTCAACAGTTTTAGGCTATGCCACAATATAAACTTCAACACAAATATTTTCTCTCACATACTGTAACATACCGTAAACTGTCAAAAAGTGATGATCTCATGGATTATGATGTATTGCTGTAGATTAAGCTACCAAAAGGTATATAAATCAGAGTTAGAGAGTATGGAAAAATTTAATATCACAATATTTTTGACCAAATACCTCAATATTGATATTGCGACAGTACTGTAGGGAGGAATACTGCTGGTTTGCTTTACAAAATATTAATACAATGAGATTTGTAATCATCAGTAATGTGGATATAATGACAAAGTGTCTCAAGGCAGATAACAGAACAGCTAAAACAGTCTGTTATGTTCAGAAAATTACATCACTTTACTGTAATGCAGTCTTTAAAACCAGGAAAAGACAACACTTATGCCATATAATAATATAATGATATCCAAAATCAAAGATGTTATCGATATATTGCTCAGCTCTAAATGAAATCTGAAGTTGGGAATGATTTTCTGACTTACAGACTTTAGAAAACATTTATCACCACTACACACAAGTCCAGACTGAATTGAATCACTTTACGCTCATGGCCCTCAGAGGTCTTCTATTTCAAAAACAATTAAACTTTGTTTATTGTTTCCCCTTCACCTCCTTCCTTTGTGTAGCACAGATGCGTTCCCTCTCAGTGGGTGTTGGAGCCGATTCCCTGTAGCTTCACCACCTCGCCACGGGGTGCAGCTGCACCGAGACATCAAAAAGCATCTTAATCTGCTTATGAAAATCCCAAGACCACAGACTCACAGCCAAAGAGAAGTTCATCCACTCCTTACTCAAAGTAGTTCTACCACAGAGATGCACTACAGTAACAACTTCATCCTGTGTGAGGCTGCCACCGCTGCCACACTGGGTTTTGTAGAGAACTTCGTGAGACTGATCAGATATTCTGTTTGTTTTTGCTGCGTGGGATTGAAATGAAACTTGCGGAATTATTTTAAGATAGATGTAATGCCATTAAAGTGAAGCGCATACATATTAGATGCCTTCCTAAAAAGAACATGTTGTAGGTATGCTGATAAAATCATAATTTGTTGCAACAAACAATTTATTTACCATTCAGTTCTCTCCATAATCCGTCAAAAGCGAGGAGAAAAACAAACACAATTTTGGCTCAGGCAGAGATTTTTCTATCAACTGATTCATTTGCATTCTGCAAGCTCATACATTTCACAAACTCAATTCCATCTTCAGTCTACACCAGACTTGAATGTTTTTTCAGGCACTGTGCAATTTGAATAACTATTGACGCACTAAAAATATCTACTTTTTGCACTGAAGCCAAATGTGGGGTTTTTAAATGCATGAAGAATACATGGGAACAATAGGAGAAAGAAGGAGAAGTATTTGCATGCAAAAAATCTCTCCATGGCCAATACTGTCCCCAGGGTTATAGCCACTGACTGAGAGGTATGCTGACTATCCCAACACTAGGTTAATGAGATAGAAGAAAGAAATCACACATTAATTAACTGAGATTCATATCCATAGTCAGTCTCTTACCTATAGTAGATGGATGCCGGTCAGCATGTCCCCAGTTTAGAGAGGCACAGAGGCCCACCGGCACTTAAAAAAAAGGTACAACTAGGAGCAAAACCTTTGCACACCTGTAAGCACAGAAGAGTTGACAAACAGCAAAAGACTGCATACTGTCTTCTGCATTTGCAAATTCAAGACTTATTAACACAGTTTTGTTTGTGGGAGCCTTTTTGCTTTCTAAAAAGGTACACCCCCAAAAAATTAACAATTATAATACTAATGTACACTATAATTATCTTTACCCTTTTCCAATGGGAAACCACAATTATATAAGCCACATATCAGTCTCTCCAAACTAACAGAACAGAACACAGGAGTTGCTGCTCTACCGCTGCCTCGATTTGTTAGTTAGTTTCTGTTTTCTTCACCGAAGTCCCACAATAATGCAAACAAACTAATCAATGGTGATCAAAGCTGCAGTAGTCCAGTAATGCTTGTTTTGCAAGGTAAAATTACAGATTTCTCCCATGGAGTTTGGTTGGTTTGGAGAGAGTGACACTTGGCTTAATGGTGGTAAAAGGCTGTTTGATGGCAAAGTAAAGCAGTGAAAATATTCTAAATAAAGTGCACACTTAAACTAATAGATATTCTTTAGGTGAACCTTTTTTTAAGTGGCTAAAATACCTTTTTGTTGCTGACCCTGTTCACAGCAGCACATTGCTTAGCTTCCATGCTGGTTCTTCTCTTCCACAAACTGCAGGCATGCTGACTATCAATATGTACAACATACAACCACACTTCAAAAACATCCAAACATCCCTGTTAGACTGAAAGCTGAAAGTTGGTTTTTGCATGTCAACTTCAAACAAATTTTCCACAAGAAAATACATCAGACACAATATATCCACATAAAAATGTTACCATAAAGAACATCCCTGTTTCACATGCAGGTTTTGACATTTCTGCAGCGCTCAGTGTTGAGGTATGGTGAATGACTGCATCTTTTAAACACAACGCAGCTCTCTCAGTGTGATCAGACAATGGAGAAAAAAAAACAACAAAAACAACCAGCGAGAAGGAAAGGGATACTTTTGAAGAGCAAGGCCTATCACAACACATCTGTGCACGGAAACGTTATCAAATTTGTCAAACTTGGAGATGATTAGGGTTCGTCTAATGCAAGTGGACGGACAGATGGTTGGGTGAAGCGGCCTGTGAAATCTAAGCCCTGTTTAAAAGCAGGCTGGTTTTGAGCGAGAGGGAATAAATATGTTAACCCAACCTGCTCTGTAAGGCCAACATGCCTCCTCTCATTCCCAGTCCCGCACTGTCCCACATGTCATGCATTCGGGGTCCATTAGTTATAATGAAGTGTAAAATAACCTTCAATACACCTTTTGGAAAGCTACGGAGAAAAAAAAAAAAAGCACAGAAATTCCTGCTAGTGCAGATCATTTCAGGATGGAGGTTTTTGAAAAGGGAAAATACAAGAGAGACTCCTTTGTCTCTGGTTTGAATCAAAGGCTTACGGAAATATGTTTCGATGGAAGTAAACTGTTCTCAATGGGAAACATGTGACCTCCGAGGTAGCAAGGTGCTTTGAGAGGAGTTGAGAGCCGCCCTCTTTACTCCCGAGAGGTGCGTTGTGAAGCGCCACGAAATCTGCAGGGTGCCTCCTTTTGTTTGGATTATAAATGGCCCCGCGTGGGGTCAGAGGTCGAAGCGATAATCACAAATGTAAACACACCTCTCCTCCTGAGCAGAGCTTTGAAGGGCCTCCTGCTTGACCCCACTGTTCATGGCAGGTAAATGTTTGCAATGCATCAACATACAGGAGTAGATGAGTAGATGAGTACACTGTAAAAAGTGTATTTCAGTAGTAATTGAAATAATCTAAGGTTTTGAATGTGTCCCATCAACTCTATCCTTTAGTGAGTCTACTTTTGTCTGTTATAACATCTTGAAATTACAGCCTGTTCCTTTAACTCGCTAGTCTTATTTCAGTAAAATGATATCAGTTAGATTTCTCTTTGTATTGTGCGTCTGACGTCATGATGTCTCTTTCCAGATTTTTCTCCCTGCATTTAACCTGCATTTTGTGTTGGAAGATAAGTTTAAAACAAAGAGCAATTTATATTTTGTCATCAAATAATTGTATCAGATATAAAATGATCCACCTGAATGGGTTACGATGTGTTATTTAAGTTCTCATAAACTCACTGAACCAAAGCGGTTATAACCACAAACATTAAGTAAGACCAATATGAGCAATTACATTAATTTTTAATTAAATTTAACAAAGTAAAATAACACACTAAAGTTACTATACTGTAAAAAGAAAGTTGAGACAACACAAAATAGAAGAGACAACTGCCTTCACTAGATTTTTCAGCTTTGAATAAAAGTCAAAAGTTTTGCAGACCAGTAATCTTTAATTGAGATCATTTACTTTTCTTCTCTAGATGTGTTCATCTAACTGCTTTTTTTTTCCTGAGAAACTTGATCCATTTGTGTTGCGTTGTGTGTGTTTTTTTAAGCTACTACAAGGAACTTTCACATTGTGTTGGTTTTGTGGGCCCCTGTGGACAAAAGCAGTAGTGTTTCCACCATTATAGCCACAAATTATAAAGCCAAAAATAGAATTAGTTAAATAAAAATTCCTCCTAAGTACTACTCACTGTGACTTTACCTGTGAAAATGTAAACACAGGCTCATTTCATCTGATTTCACCGACAATCTGACCCGGCATTAAGAACAACTATGTAAGAAAAAGCCGAACTTCTCGTGGATGGTCTAGTTAACTTACATAGGTCATATAGAGGCATCTGTAATAAACTGAGACTGTTTCATGACCAGTTAAAAACACCTTGTAGTAGCTTCAATTTGCTCCAACAATTCTCTTTTTTCAGCGTAGAGCTCTGCACAGCTCCGTGTTTATTGGGTCCAGGCTTTCAAACACAGAAAAGCCGAGGCAAAATAATGGTACGTGGTACACTCTCACAGACCCACATGTGCAAGCAGGCACACACTCTTCCTTAGACACACACACACACACACATACAACAGCTCTCTAATTAATAGCTTCTCTGCCTCCTGAGTCTGTGAGGCAAGTCCACCCTAATCCCTTGGCACTTAGTTCAGAGTAATCAGCACACAGCAAAGTCTGCCTTTGGAACACTAATTAGCATCATTGATTTTCTCCTCAGACTCTGACATGCAAATAGCCCCAAAACAAGTCACTTTTTAAGAGACCCTACAGTACCAGTCAAAAAGAGGACTGTAGTGCATTGTTATAGCTGCACAAGTACAGATAGCGACAGGCTTGAAACGTAGGGGGGAAAAAAATAAAAATAAAAACAGAGCAGGGGAGTGTTTCATTGAGTGTGACAGGACATAATTAGAGCTTGTGTTTACTGACAAATTAGCATATGGTGTTGATTGATAATCATAAAATCCAAGTGCCATAAATGGAAAAAAGACCATCATTGTAGTGTTTAGGATAGGGGAGGTTATTGGCTAATGTAGTCAAATAATCTCAAAGCATAGCTGGCTTAAAGTATGTTTACACTGATACACTAATTAAGGTATCTCTCTGGTGATTACTTAGCCAGTCAGTTTAACAACTTCTCTTTCTGGTAAACTGCGGAGCCTGAAGCCTGAGATGAGCCAGCGAGCGTGTGAGGTAACTTCAATAAGAATTGCCAGTGTCCACATGCCGTGGGGAGAAGTAAATTGCAAGTAATGGACTCTGAGAACGCCGAGATGTTTATCAGACTAAATGAACAGAATCACACTAGAGGGATGTGAAGCCGCTGCATGTGTGACAACATGCCAGAAAGAGTCCCGATTAGGAATGATGGCTGCCATGAATTTATGTATTAAAAGTTGGGAGTGAGATTTTGGCTTATCGTTCGGGGCAATCATTTCCATTACACTCTGAATGTGTGTCAGTCAAGCACGCTTCTCTCATTCTTCCCTGCAGCTCTCGCTGTGAAACCAGATCCTCATAAAGACACAATACATATGGCAGGCACTACCATGTTATTGTTTCCTATAATTCTGAAAAGGATGGGATTGAGCTATATTTGTGCTAATTAGGTACTGACCATTTTTAAAAAGAGGTATGCCTAAAAAAAGACAAAAAGACAAATGTCTCTTTCTTCAAACAAAGCAGACTCCATAGGCAACATTATGAATTTTACCTCACAGGTCAAAGTGGTGGTAGACCAGTAACACCCATATTCTGTTAGTTTGTTTGTGTTATTGTGTGACTTTGGTGTTCGAAAAAGGATAGTGTGGATTCACAAAAGACGTCTAATAACATGAACAAAGTAACACACCAACAGCTCACATGTTCTGCAAGGTAGAAACAGCAAGTAAAGTGGTGAAAATATTCTTTATATAGCTTCAGGGATGACTAACAAAACCCAGTATGAGCTCTGGGACTAAATTATTAAAAACTGGAGTATTGATAAGCTCTGATGTTATCGGTCTTTTTATCAGTATTTTTTAAAGGTTCAGTGTAATTGGTGATAAGTGATGTCCCTTTCTCTCTCTGTGCATCAGCTCCTCCACACTCACACACACACACACATATACACACACACACACACACACACACACACACACACACACATATACACACAGTGGGAGCGAATGCGGTGAACAGCAGAGCAGAGACACAGCAGGTGCAGAGAGGTGAGGTGGGGAGAGGCAGCCTCTCATCCATCCGCTATGTTTTACACAAGCACAACACACTAGCTCGGCTAATAGCGAATTGTTACCAACAAGCCAAAATGAAAGCTGTGTGTATGTAGTCTAAATGTTTAGCTTAGTTTTGCCACATTTCTTAATTTTTTTGAAAATGTCGTAAACTTACCGCTGGCTGAGGCAAAGCAGCCCCAAAGCAGAGGGAGGAGGACAGGATGAAGGACTGAGACTGGCTGATGTCTGTGTCCGTCATTCTTTGTAAACTTCACTCCGTATTGTAATGTAAGAAATATGATTTATTTTTGAGTATACAGAGCAACCTCCTTTTCTTAATATGATTTAATTTATTGACTATTTAGATTTGTTATCAGAGAGACATTATTGAGTTTATATAGGGACTTTACAGTTTTAAACATTACTGTTGCTACTCTACTTCATTTATTTAAAATATTCTATTCTAATTCCGTTCTGAATTTATTCTTTAAAAAACTGAGAGTTTTAAAGAAGCAATTATTTAGTCATGAAAAAGAATCGATAAGAGGACCATTTAAGTACCAGATTGATAATAAATAAATAAAATAATAAATAATAAAATCCTAATGATACTGATCCCTATGTATGTTATTTTATGTGAATCTTTTTTAAGTGGCTTAAACACTTTTTGTTGCTGACCCCATCCACAGCAGCACCTTGCTTAGCTTAGCTATAATGGCTGCCATGAATTTATGTATTAAAAGTTGGAAGTGAAACTGTGGCTTATCGTTAGGGGCAATCATTTCCATTAGTCTGATTGTTTGTCAGTCGAGCACACTTCTCTCATTCTTCCCTGCTGCTCTCACTGTGAAAACACACAACACAGTACATATGGCAGGCACCACCATGATATTGTTTTCCTATAAGTCAAAACAAGGATGGGATTGTGTAACTTTTGTGCTAATTACCTACAGTACTGGCCACTTAAATAAAGGTCAACCAAAAAAAAGTCTGTTATATTTGAATATTTTGACCACTTTACCTTGCTGTCAGACAGTGTTTTCCAGCAGGAAACCCCACTGAATGCAAGTTAAACATCCCTCTCTCCAAACCAAGCAGACTCCATAGGTAAGATCAGTTATTTTACCCCACAGAACACAGGGGCTGCTGGTCTCCTACCACGGTGATCTGTTAGTTTGTTTTGTCTTATTGTGTGACTTTGGTGTTTGAAAAGGTTAATTTGGATTCACAGAAGTCATACTGTACAGTAACATAAACAACTTTACTGATTAAGGGAACAGTAGACCAGCAACTCCCATGTCCGGTGAGGTAAAATAGCTGATTTTGCCTGTGGAGTTTGGTTGGTTTGGGGAGAGCAATATTTGGCTTATATAAGGGTGGTTTCCCATCAGAAAAGGCTGTCAGACAGTAAGTAAGTGGTAAAAAAAAATTCTAAATATCACCTACACTCTAAAAGATTTTTATGTAGTCATTTTTTAAGTGGCGAAAACACTTTTTGCTGCTGACCCCATCCACAGCAGCACATTGCTTAGCTTAGCTCAGAATGATGGCTGCCATGAATATATGCATTGAAAGTTGGGAGTGAAACTGTGGCTTATCGTTCAGGGCAATCATTTCCAGTACACTCCGAATGTTTGTCAGTCGAGCACACTTCTCTCATTCTTCCCTGCAGCTCTCGCTGTGAAAACAGATCCTCATAAACACACAATACATATGGCAGGCACTACCATGTTATTGTTTCCTATAATGCAAAACAAGGATGGGATTGTGCTATTTTTGTGCTAATTAGCTACTGGCCATGTCCAAAAAGTGGATTCAAAGTGACCGCAATCATCCCTCGCCTTCTTAACAAGAGCGGGTGAGGAAACCATCACAGCTTGACTTAACCAAAACCCTCCACTGGCAAATCCATAAAGGGAAGGAAGAACAAGGAATTAGGGAGATTTTCTGTCTTCCAAACACACAAGCCAGGCGCCAATTTATCTCTCTTCTCTTATTCTCTCTGAGTTTCCTTCTCTCTTTCCTCCTACTTTGGGTTCTTATAATTTTTCTCTCTCCCTCTCTCGCACTCTGCGTGATTGCATCCATATGCTCTCCAGGGATAGATGGGGTCAACACCCTACTTACTCACGCCACAGTGAGGCACTGACACTTGTGAGAAAGCCCTCGCGCACACACACAAACATGCACACAGTGTGATTGTCTCCATGCAGCAGGCCCAGACTGTGCAGCCTCAGTGCTTAGCGGAGAGGATGGGCTCTGAGATTTTCATGCCAACGCTTAATTCCGCATCATGAACGTATGGAGTCTGTTACTCCGCAGTGATCCACCTCCTCCTCCTGATACATTTAGGATTGGCCCCTGAGATGATCTGGCATCAATTAAGTGGCGCTCTGAGGAGCTAGGCTCGATGGGGCCCAATGGATCCTTCTGCCTTCAATCCACTCTTTTGTTCAGCAAAGCCAGGAGAGGTCGTAAATTTGAACATGAAGACAGCGCGCAAATTGCAGTCACACTTGCAAGCGAAGGAAATCAAGGCCAGGAGAGCGAAGAGGAATTAGGCTGCCCTCCGCCAGTGGTCCAAATCCTTTCCCCTTTCCATCTCAGGAAAACACAGCACAGACACACAACCAGCACATGTTGTTCACCACACAGTTGTGGCTGTCTGCCCTGTACACAGAGCAAAGAAGCAGATGAACACACCTACAACCAAACACGCAAAGGCACACAGACAAGCACGCATGTTTTGAGCCACCAAGGAAACATCATCACAAGAGTTACTGTAAACACAGAAGTTCAGACGTCCTCTATCCACACACTGGTATTTGTTCATCTTTATTCTCAGGCTTGGGGAGCAATGTATTTCATGAAATGCTATTATGTGCTTAGGATACAAAAACAAGAGACCTGTAATCAGTTTACAGACACAGTTTGCCAAATTACTAGCAGGTTTATAATTTTAAAATACATTCTAAAGAATAATATACTGCCATCATGTGTACGATTAGTCGCCACCCTCACTAGTCGACACCAGAAATACTAGTCAGTTAAACTATAAAGAAATATTTTATTCATGTACAATGCTAGTTAATTGTTGCGTCTAAACTGTTATGCAGCCGTTGGCCTCTAGCCGGTGCTGCAGGTCCAGCAGACAGCAGCCACTCTCACCAAGTGCAAATGCCCCAATGGCCCAGATGTTGTTATCAGCAAAGTGGGACAGCTCGTAAACAGCACAGTTTGCCAGTATTTTGATGTAGAAAATGAAAATACGATTGAATGTAGACTGTGTCAGAATAAACTCCACTGGAGCCATGCATAATTCAGCGCAAACATGGACATAAACCTGCAAGCGGAACAGGCTGCTGCTAGCACTGCTAACATTAGCCATACCGTGTGGCAGGCTGGCAGCTAACGTAAGCGCCAAGTGAACGATATCATTTACCTGCATCATTTACACTGTGATCTTGTTTGGTCTGAAAAGTTGAAGCATTTGTGGTTGAGTTGTTGTCATGTTTTAAAAGATGTTTGCAATGTTCATAATGCACAGTGCAAAGTGGAACATATTTCAGCAGCATTTAAAATACGCTTTAGTCATTGAAGAATGTGATTAACAACTTCAAATGACTCTTAATATACACAGTATTTTTTCAGACAAGGTTTGATATTATCAATTAATAAATTGTGCTCAAGTTTTCTTACTTTTGGACAAGTCAACTTGTCTAAATTAGAATTTGTGTTTAATGCTTCACTGCCTGGAAATTTCAGTTCAGATTTCAATTTCAATCAGAAAAGGGGAACAACATCAGAGTGCGGTGACAGTTCTGCATTCCAGCTGTCAAAATACTGTCATCCAAGGATGCCACATCTAAATTAAATAAACATTTACAGGTAGGAACAACCGTTAATGTCAGCTAGACAGAGATTCAGTTAGCTAGCTAACCTGTCAACACTACTACTGAAAAATACGTTGGAACTGTAGGTGGTGATGATGGTGTCTGAGATGGTGTGTGGGTGAAAACAAGCCCAACAATTAAGTTTATGGCAGTTCATTTTAAGCTTGAAGTGTTAATAGCTACTTAACAAGGTGCATTTTTTATGTGTATAATTACTGCTCTTAATGTAAATGTGCATTCACACAGACAGGAAAGGAAATCTGGAGAACAATTAATAAACCTAACAAATATTAAATATAATATTAGGTTAAACAGTTTGACCATATTTGGCATCGTGCTAAGCCAAAAGTAACAGACAGTAATCAAGTTAACAATTACTTCAATATTGTGATACTTGGATTAGGTTACTGACTAAATTTTATAACAGGTAATTAGTAAATGTACTGAAATGCATTTTTAAAGTAATCTTCCCAACCTTGTTTACTCCTATGTTGCTCCTTCTGTGCTCACTCATCGCACGCACACACACACGCACACACACACAAACATGACTGAAGGACATCGATAAAATCTGCTATAATGAACCCCTCCCCTAGACCTTGCCAGTGACCTTTGGGAATCCGATTTACTCTGCCACATCTCTGATCATATCTCTGCTGTCACTCATAAATTATGGCAATATGACAGTGGATGATGCATCCACCCAGACCTCCACTGACACTGTGTGTATATTCAGCCACCCAGTCCACACCCATTTGTCTGTATGTAGGAGAAAGACGAGAACTCTTGTATGAATACAGCATGACATTAGCGCACTGCTAGGAGCGAGAGTTTCATTAGCTTTAAAGCTAAATGTGCAGCTAAACACAGCTGTACAGGAGCAGAAAACCTAGGCTTTCATGCATACAGACATTTTTTCATTTATAATGGCTGCATTCCACTTACAGTAGACATATGCCCTGCTAATTTCCAAGCTCACTCACTGGCACAGCTCTCTGGCACACCTAAATGGAGCAGAGCCATCACTGAGAAATGCACAGGTGGCTTACAGGTTGAATTCTTGCTCACTTGTCGAGGCCCGGGGTTCAGTTCCCGCTAACTTCTGCTTGGTCATTCATGTTCGAAGGAGGGGCACCTCCAAGGGCTCGCTGCGCTAATGACTCCGACTGATTAACTGGGGTGTTTTAGGGGGGTGGGATCTGAGGGGAACAGAGTGAGCCTCCAGCAGGTTACACCCTCCCAGTGAAGTGCCTCACTGGCAGAGGAAAGGAAGCAGCCAGCAACACCATGTGTTATGGAGGTAGCACATGTCTGTCTACACTCGCCGCAGGCCAACTGTGGAGTTAGCAGAGACATGAACCACCGAACAGGGAAAGTAGTCACCTCAAATTACTAGAACATGGGCAAAAAACAAATGTACCAAAAAAGAGCCTTTAGTAGAGTTACCAGTTGCACCTGTGATCTTTCTGCTTTCACAAAAAGGTTTATTATTCACAGGTTAATGCTAAATATGCTCATTACTGAAGCTTCAACAACTGTGTGGACAATCTATTCTACCTTATTATGGAAGCTTACATTCTACAATAACGTTATTTTTTTTTAATTGAAGAGCGTTAAATTTAAGTCTGAGACAGCTACAGGTAAAGCTGTTCGAATCTATCAAAAGATTTATAGTAACTATAGGTCTAAGTTTAATATATATAGTAGGTATATAACAAGATATTAAATATCACAAAATCGCAATTAAAAAAATGTCTTACTGCCACTGGACTGTGACAATATCCACCATGATACTACATGATTGATTATTCAATTTTATTATTTTATCATAAAAAGGACTGCTAGTGCTGCATTGTTTGTTTTGCAAAAATACTCCTGCCCACTGTGTTCTGCACTCGCAAATTCAAAATTTATTAACAATGTTAAGGTGCAATGACCTTCATCAGGGCTGACGAACATTGTTGTATCTTGAATTTGTCTTTTTGCTTTGTATTGTTGACTATTCTCCCACACACCTTTCTACTTACAGGTGGTTTGTTCTTTGATTTTATTAAAGAGGGAAAGCTGAAGCACTGTGAGTTAAAAGGAAAACACATTTTATACAAGAAAAAATGCTGAGCACATCAGATTTATTATTTAATAAAGGACATTTTTTTGCAGCTAATGAAGTATATAATAAAAAATGAGCCAGATAAAACACATGGCTCTGCCTGCCTCAGAGCTATGGCATACTATTATACCATTCCACATACTGTAATTTGTCAGCATGAGCACTGCTTCACTGAAAACAAACCAGTAAGCAACACAAGATCAACCTTTCAAATCACTGCACTCAACAAGTGTGAAAAAGTACCAAAGATTACATACGTATCCACAACCCGAAAAAAGTTTCTTATGTGTGTTTACACATAAGTATCAGGGATGAACTCATCTCAAGTAAAATATATTTTCAAAAGTATCAATACTTAAATACTTTTTCAATACTACATGTTAATTATGGTGTTGACGGTGCAGAAGCATAGCAAAAACAGAGTTCAGTTATTTTTTTTGTCTGTCTGCAGGTCTTTAATTAAAAGAAAGAAATAAAAAAATCATCCTATTATGTGTACCCAGGACTTCTTTTCTTTTTGCTGTGGTATCAATAGAGGTATCCAGTATTGTGTTTTATACCAGCATTCTATCAAAGTTGAAAATTCGAATATCATGACAACTCTTGTTTGTTTTGGCCCTGATTTCATACAAAGAAATAAGATCTAAAATTCCACCTGCTTATTTAACATGTTATCTGCAACTAATCAGGGCAAATTCACATGCCTAACCAACACCACTGCCAAGATAACTGGTTTCCAACGTCTCAACGATATGCGATAAAGCCTCAGTAGCAAGGAGATCACACATCCACTCAATCACCACTTCACCCTACTGCCCTCTGGGGTGCAGAGAGACTCACTTTGAGAAAAACCTTATCTCTGCAGCCAAACCCACCTTCAATAGGCCTTGATGAACTGTCTGATTGTGTACTGTTGTCTTTTATATGTTGTTACTGTGTGTTGCTTGTTGTCTGGTGTGCACAGTGCTGTGAAAAGGACTCTCCCCTTGGGGACAATAAAGTCTAACAAAAGTTTTATGTTAACCGAGAAGTTATCTTGTTGCATTGTATCACAGTGTATTTTCTGAAATACGTCAAAAATGTTGCAACATTAGTGTTGATATTCAGTAGATATAAAAGATATACTATGAGCAGTGTAGCTATTTTTCCAGTGCTTCAGGAGAGCCAGGTGCTCAGTACACAACAGAGCAGCACTTTTCATCTGGGGAAGTGGTGGTTTGCACAAGGGGTTGAGGGGTTAAACTTATTTTAACCAGGAGCGGTTCAGTGGCCCGCTACCTCGACCCCAGAACTGTGGTCACAAGATCACAGAGGGAGCTCTCAGATTAGCACGCCATCCGTTTTGAAAAATAAGGAGGGCGTTCTGCTGTCTTAATCCTATGAGAGAAAAACCTCAATCGAGCCCTTGACCTCGCAAACCGCAGACTTAACAGAGAACTTTGATTTGTCAACGATGACCACAACAAAGCTGGTCACACCGGCTGTCAGGGCCGAGGCTGCTGCTGTCTTACACATGTCATGTGGATCATGTGACACTGAGGTCACAGGGGATTTTACATGTTTCTTGTGCGATCAGTGTTATAGTAATAACAGCCACACGTTATGTGCTTAACCCCAAGTTTAACAATGATAATAATAATACTGTAACTGCAGGAAGCTTCAGTGCAGTTGCTGCATCTCAGATTATATGGAATTACTTGCAATTAAATTTAATTCAGTTAGACACAATACCAAGAAAATGACCATTTATAACAAATGGAGTTAGATTTGGTGGGAAAACCTCTGCTGTCTGAAGAAGCTCTAGAAGAAGAAGAATCTAAGCAGTACAGATGCTGCTGAGAGAGCCAGTTCCCCTTAATAAACACTTATATTGCATCTTAATTAAATTGACAACACAAAATACCACATAAGGAGGAGGTTAGGGTGGTGGTGGAGGGAGCTGCGGCAGCAAACAGCACTCACATAAGATGAAAGAAGAGTGAGGGCACAGTCACATGTGGGAGAATGCAGAGGAGTGAGAATCACCTGCTGAGGTGAACGCCAAACCTGATACAAGGGAAATATACTAAAATGTGTGTATGTAGAGAAACACGTTGCTATTGCAGGCCTTCTCTCTTCTTTTAAAGATAACCAAATTAGCAATAATCAATAGTTCTATAGATTCCATTATGACATGAACAACAACAAACCAAGTTAGTATCCTCTGTTGATTAGCTAAATAGCATGCATGTGCTAACTTCAACCCACCAGAGGAAAATTAGCCTACAATACCAATGCAAACAGCAAACCAAGCAGTCAGTAGCACGGCTTCATCCATGAGTCATTATACTGTACCAGCATGCTCATCACAAACTCAACCTGCAGCAGCAGTGCAAAGCAGCAAGGCCAAAGCAAGAAAAAGCTAACAGCTAACAGCAGCCATAACTAGCTTATTGGCACTGCCAAGCAAACACAGCCTGTACAAGCCAAAATAAGTCATGTCACCAGCAATGAATAAAAGCACGTTCAGCACAGCAGCAGATAACATTACTTAGCTCTTACTCCAGGATGATGGCGAGTTGAAATCCGGTGAACAGGTCCACAATAGAGAAGTTATGGTCCCACAGCAAACACAGGAAAACTCTTCAGCCTCGGAGTCCTGGATTGGTGTTTGTTGACAGCCAGCTAAACGAGGAGCAATGATTGTATCAGGTCATCAGACAGCGTTGGCATGAGTCAAAAGGTTATAATGTTGGCGCTGTACACCTGCATTAAAGCTATAGTATGAATCAATGACGGCAACTACTGCAGGAAAAATTGCTATAAAACGGCAAGAGAAAATAGCCTAATTAGCAACATGCTCAACCCAGGAGTTTGTCACTCAGTTACTTTTGAGTTCACCTTCAGTTGTATTCATTAACTTGGAGCTTTGCCGAGTGCCGAGAGGTCCGGGCGGAGCCATGGAGGAGCCACCGCGCCGTTTACAGGGTGAGTAAATGACACCGTGCTTTGTACTGACATTTTTGGCCGCGCAAGTCAAACCGTGTTGCCGCTAAGTTGCATTTTCATGACCGCTGATATCGCGGAGAGCCGCGCCCGACGTGAACCGCGAGCCCGACTCTTCTCCAAGCGGGCTGCAGTCATGTGGCGCTGACTGCGGCCCAGCGGTGTCAGTCTCCTTTCTGTCCCCCTCCAACAAGCGGGTGTTGTGATACTGAGCTCGTGTGTGCAGGAGACCAGAGAGAAAGATGTTTTTAAAAGTCTCTTTATGTTCAGCTCTCTGTACTTTTATATCTTCACACTGAATCTTCATGTTTTTAAATTTAGTTTCTCTCCTCTGTTGGTGTTTTTTACTGTCAGATGTCTGTTTTATGTTGTAACACATAGTTGATGTCTGTCAGTCTGTGCTGGCTCACGAGCCTCGTTCTTCTTCTTCTTCTTCTTGTCGTTTTTTGGCGGGTGGCAACCAACGTTTAGGTGCATTACCGCCACCTACTGTGTTGGAGTGTTACACGAGCCTCGTTAACGGTTGCTTGCGCTCATGAAGGGCGTGCAGCTCATCTGGTGGGAGGGGCTGACGACGCAGAAAACCAAAACTAACTCAGATGAGATTCAAAAATCAACCGTTTTCAGGCTTTCTACCTACTGCAGCTCTAAAGTGATTGGCCATTAATTTTCACATGTATGTGAATAAAACAGTCATTGTAAAGCATGTTGAAAATAGCTGATGCCAACCACTCAATCACCACTTGAACAATTCTTTTATAGCAATTTTGTGTATTTAGGACCCAAATGCAGCACTCTGGAAATCAGTGACAGTTGGTAATGACCTTTATTAATACACAAACAAAACAGGAACTTGGCCAGATGAAGAAGCACAGGTAGCAGAGATGGATTGAGCCAAACCCAGAAGTGGGACCGAGGGTGCGGAAGTGAGTCCTCGGACCCGAACAGTTCAGTTCACTTGCTGATGGAAGTGACAGAGAGGGGCTTACAGGAGGCGAGGTCATAAGGAGAGGAGTCTGGAATCAGAAGAGCAGACTGGCAAAGCAGCACAGCAGACAAGGGACGAGCAGCAAGAAAGTCAGGACCAGGTGAGCAGACAGAAACCAGAGACGCAAAGGTAGAACTCATGGTCAGGGACAGAAGGCTGGTGAGTTTACCAGGAGACAGGCAATGCAGGCAGGCAGGGTCAGCAACAGGAGAGCAGGCAGGTAAGGAGTGCTGGAAAGTCTTGCATGTATGCCAAAGAACAATGTGGCAAGGAGTTAGTGTGCTGGAGAGGCTTATATACTGGGCTGATAGGGAATGAGCTGCAGGTGAGTGGAGTTGGGCTGATGAGGTGGGAGTGGCTGGCAGGTAGAGTGGAGCAGAGGCAGGGGAGAGTGGAAAATTACTGAGGCAGAGGGACAGGCGGGAAACTGGGAGAATGGAGCTGTGACAAATTTACTGTGTATATGATCACTTTGTTGTTGTACACAAAGACAAGCAGCACAGGCAATAATGGAAACTGTCTCCAGGGGAAACAGCGATAGCGATGAACACATCCTGGCACAATTATGAATCACAGGAATTTATGCGTGACACACCCAGTACTAATTGTCTTGGTTGCCTCTTTTTTGCAGGAATGGCATGATAATGGCCATAGCTTTTCTTCCTATGTAGGGTTTGTTTTAAGTAATGGTCATGTTTAAATAGTTCTAAACACTAATTTGAGAGGGTCTCAAAACAGAGAACACATTTTGGGCACTGATAGCCATTCTTACCTGCAGCTTTCTTCTGATTTTTTGCAGCTAGGTTTTTTTGTCTGCTCATCAGTTCTTTTTTTTTATTAAAACGTCCATTTTTATGAGTCAGCACTAAATTTCAGGAGCAGAGCAGCTTCGTGGTAGTCCAGGTCAACACTGACAGCTTAAGACCTGATCTATTATGTTTTGACTGGCAGGCAATCAGAACGATGGGCACAGCAAATATAATTATGATATGTTATATTTTATTAAATTATATCATAATTAACATAAGACTGTGTGTGTAAAATAATTAACAATGGAGTGAAAAAAATGAATTTCTTCCAAGGGTGACCAATAATGGATGTTCTTCTTCACCGCCACCACTGCCCCCATATCAAGGTGAGCCCATCAGAGGCAGTAGGATGGGTCATGCCTTCGCCATAATAGGATTCATAAATTTGCGACACAGTTGAGAAACATGCATCACTTTTTACAGTTATTTGGAAATAGTTTCTGTCGTCGTCTCTGCTACTTTCAGCATCTGTATGTCTTTTCTTATGGTGCAATGCGTTACGTTCTCAGGGCCAGTTGAAAAAAAAATCCTCACTCACTGCTCAGCGGCTCAATGTTGCTATAAGTTACCTGAAACATCTTCAAAGGATTTTATCCACTCCGCAGTTACACCCATAATGTTGCTATACAGAGGGGGAAGTGGATGTTTGTGACCTAAAAAATCCACAAACAGCATATTTTACACATAATTCTCTCTGTGACCCTGTCTATGTGCTTAAATCTCTGTCTGAAACTGGTCTTTCAACAATGTGTAGGATGTACTGGAGCATAAAACCATTAGTCAGTGATAAACTGAGCTGTGGCTATTAAGCTCCAGGAAGTCATTGCAGCAACAGCAAAACTAAAGTACAGTGAAGCTGAAAAACCTGGAGATAATTGGCATTTTATTGCTGATATCCCACATTCACTGTTCCTATACTGCTCCTACAGTTCCTGTGGTAGCTTTAGAGATGTTTGTTTCTCTCAGTCTTGGGCTACATGCTGTCTCAAGGTAGTTGGTTCATGAATATGACTGTCAGGTAGTGGGTTGGAAACTTGAACAACTTGAGTAGAAAAATAAGAACACTTTGCCAAGTGAAGGAAAAGAAAATTTTGCAAATTATACTTGGTCTCACTGATGAGCTTGTGCTTAAAGGGATAGTTTGGATTATTTGATGTGGGGTTGCATGAGACACTTATGGATAGTCAGTATATTAGCTACAGTAGATGTCAGTCCCCAGTTATGAGAAGCACACTGGCACCAGCCCAGAAAATTGCTTAGCTTCTGTGCCAGTGCCCCTCTCTGCTTCTCCAGACTGGGAGTGTGCGTCCACTGTCGCTAATACACTGTCTATTGATGAGTACTCCATACAGCCCCACTTAAAATAATCCAAACTATCGCTTTAAAAATGTTATATTCGCATGATGAAAAATGAAACGTTTGCTATCCCCATGGAAGAATATACAGTACAGGTTTGGCCAGGAAGTGAAACTGGAAGCACCCTCTCTGGTCCCCCTGCGCTTGTAAAACTTCACGATAAACAAAGGGAGAAGTAGCCGTTTTCCCACATGTGTGAGGCCAACCACACCTTTAGTCCTGCAGCATGTTGAAAGCACAGGCCAGAGTGCATTTTTGTTTGTTGTTTCATCACCTACTCATGTTTTATTGGTGGTGACTTAAAAGCTCCAACATCCACTGTATGACATTGATGGTGAGAGGCTGAGATCGGCGGTGAACGACATTCCTTTTATAATGTACCGTCGACCATATGAAATATCAGGCTGCCGACTGTACAGTATGCTTCACACACACTTTCATTTAACAAGATCCAGAGACATTATTACTGTGTATGCAATGTGAAAAAAAGGTTGAGGGAAAATGTTACAGGTCAGAAATAAGTGAATGAGGTCATACATTGATGTGAAGTATCACAGATATAAACTGTAACAGTGTTTAAATCAGGCTGGTGACTTATAGCATTTAAACAACTCAGTCATTGTGGTTTAAGTTCCCATGAAGTTTTTCCCCTTTTTTTTTTATCACATATTGCGCTATACATCAGCTGTCTGCCAGTATGTGGCCCAACAATGACAAATAAGTTTGTTTGTAAGTTGTATTCTCAGGTATTTTAGTGGTATTTCATAGTTTGTCTTTTCATAGAAAACTGGACAATTTCTTGCTTATGATGCAGTGGAGTATAAAAGTAGAACACATCTATTTACCAGGGCAGACTGGAGGGTTTCTAGGGGCCATGCTTAACAAAAACACAACTTTATAACTTTATTCACTTGCTTGGGTGAAAGTGATTCATATTTTATGGAGAAAATATTCTAGTTTCCCCTCTGATGTCCCCTGGCTGCTCAGTTTCAAATCTTGGTTATTTAGTTAGCTACAGAGCTTTTCTGATGGATGGATAGCTTTAGCTTACTTGTTGTTAAAGTAGCTAACTGTAACGGTTAGTTGTTAGCTTCAGTTAGCGGGGAACAGAACTGAGCTGAGCAGTCACCAGGACGAACACAGCCTCTGAGATGGACAGACTTATTTGTTACTAAAGAAAGTGAAGTAATCATGAACTGCCGTTAGCTCAGTTAGATGTGACTCAGCCCCAGGGTGCTGGGAGCTCTACCCAGCAAGAAAACCAGTGCTGTAACCTATTCCCTGTTGACAAACTGGCCGTGCTCACTGGAAGCTCTCAGTCCAGGAAGAGTCAGCTATAGGACCCCTCTCCCTCCTAGCATTACTGTACATCCATTGACTGCTTTAGCTCCATGGCAGGAAGGCATAAAGGAAGCATAGTGCTATTGGCTACTGTAAACGCATCTGTGACCACTAATAAGCAAGCAATAAGCAACCTGCTAGCCACATGGGAACTTAGTGAAATAACGGCAACCCTTGGCCAGTATGAACCTCCACTCGCTCCAGCTTATTCACACACACGCGCGCACACACACATACACACACACACACACGCACGCACACCTTCTTTCCAGTCTCACAAGACTGATGGAAACCATAACATGGAGCTGAGGTCCTCTAGGGGATTGAGGAACGCCACACACTAACACAGCTCCAGTTACCCTGTAACCCAAGACACAAAACTGGAGAGACAGAGAGACTCAGACGGCGAGAGAGTGTGTGTGTGTGTGTGTCCGGAGGTGATCAGAGTGACACCACACACCAGCATGGAGAGCTGGATCAAATACTTTAATTTGCAAATAACTGTCAACATTGACTTCAACCGCCTTATGGTACCAGATGGACGGGATTTAGACCATCGTGACAAGTCCCACAGTATCATATGAAAACAGCAAAGTCTATGAAATGTATTTATAAGTAGTTTATCACCATTATTGACATCTACAGGCCTAAGTGGGAATTAAAGTTATATTACTAATCCAAACAAAGTCTTTCTACTCCATTAACCCTTAAATACAGGGGATCTCAGAATGCAGCCCATGGGCCAGTGGCAGCCTTCAGAAACATTTTTGCAGCCCCAAATCTGACAAGAAATACATGCATTATATTTTAATCTGTGCATTTCAGCACTTTCAGTAGCCTACATTTGATTTTAAAAAATATATTCTTGGCTCTCCTCTCGTTTTGTTTATGCCCCCCTTGAAATATAGCATACCCTTAAACTGATATTGATTTTTTTAGGTTTGTTACGTGGTTAAAATATCTTCTGTTGCTCACCATGTCCACAGCTGTATATTGCTTAGCTTCCATGCTGTAGCTAATGCACTGACTACTGATAAGTACGTCATAAAAACCCACATTAAATAATCCTTACTATCCCTTTAGGCCCACAAAAATAAGCCTGATTATAAGCAGGAGGACACTATGGATAATTTGTACCTTGAGAAGTATACATCTTGCCTAATGCTGTTTTAAAGGCCCTAAAAATATATACAGTAAGTTCTCAATCCACTCTTGAGGGATGGGGGGCCTACGTGAACACATACTTCTGGCATGTTAGAAAAATTCTAAACATTTCACTGCATATTTTTGTTTTCACATATTTCTTTGCACCAGTCAGGATTGAGCAAAATTTGGAGCAAACTCTGTTGTGAAGCTTTACGGAAAGAATTAAGATTCGATTGCAAGTTTTTCAATACTTCAGAAATAATTTTATGGTGTTCAACTTTCCGACCCAAACTGTATT
Source organism: Lutjanus campechanus (assembly GCA_027495735.1). Lineage (NCBI taxonomy): Eukaryota > Metazoa > Chordata > Actinopteri > Lutjaniformes > Lutjanidae > Lutjanus > Lutjanus campechanus. Next base: position 26,016 of record JAJHUR010106038.1, read on the forward strand.
GGCTTGCATGAAAAAATGTGTTGCTTCTGGTAGCTTACAATAGATCAGACAATTATTTGTAAATAACTTGATCCAAGTCTGCATGCCAAGAAGAGGAAAATGTGAAATGCACTCAGCCAAACACGGTGGGACTTTAATGGGAAAAATGAGCATCTCGGAAATCTGGTTTATTTAAGAAACACGCATCATCAGGGGAGCTATTTGGAGAGAGAAGAAAAGACAGGGCTGAAAATAAAGATTGGAAGCACATCTTCATTAGATGAGGTAAGACTCTGGGAACGTGTGAGAGGAAGATGGAGAGGGAGCACAAGAGTCAAGGAGGGAGAGAAGTTAATAACAAAGTAGATAAAATCTGCTTCACCCATTAATCAGCATGCAAGCCAAGAGGAAGTGAAAGCATCTTCCTGAATCACTCCAAGCTCTGAATAAATCCTCTTTATTATTGCAACTTGTATTTAGTTACATTATCTCATTCTGTTTGTTAGTAGGTGGTCGAGAAGGAGGGTGGACAAACACCAGAGGGAGCAGCAAAGAGCAAATGAGGCTGACATGGGGTAATGGTGATTGACTAAGCCGATGGAGCACAAACAACACAGCAAAATGGACTACTCTGCCCGTGAACCCGGGGCATTTTTATCTTTCTAATGAAGTGCCCCCTTTTAACCTTCCCCATAACACTTGAAAGGGTTGGCTAAAAGTTAATAATGAGATGCACGTAATACAAACACCCAAGGACAAAAGAAATCTACACTGTCAGTCAGAAAATAATGGCTTGGAAACACTTTACAAAAAGGTACAAAAAATTGTGAGTAGTTGAAAATGATCGGTTAATGATTAATTAATTAAGAGATGAGTGAGGAACAGATCGGGAACAACTGATAATTGATGAAATGTTAAGTGCTTCTCTAATAATTCCTAATGAAGGACTAAAGATAATGATGAGTGATTAGAGATCAGACAGCAAGATCCTATATTAATGAATCACTGGGTAATGATAAGTTCATGAATTTCTGTGAATTGATCAGCAATGATGAAGAAATGATTCATTACTCAGTGACAACTCAGTGTGGACCACTTTACTTAAGGGCCGCCACAATAGGAGAGATAATGATAAAAAATACTCAGTAACTACTCAGTATCATGCACAGCACTAAATGAAGGGATACAAAAGTAAGCATAAGTTGGGGCAGTTCTGTAGCTCAGTCGGTAGAGCGTCTGCCCCATGTATGGTGGCTGTTAGTCTTCTGGAGCAGCCGTCAGTTCAACTCTGCATACTGCTGCATACCATCTCCTCTCTCACTACCCTCTATCCTATCTGCTCTTCATCTGTCCTGTCCAATAAAGGCAAAGAAGTCCAAAAACATAACTTAAAATAGAAAGCATAATAAGTAAGGATAAGATAGTACTGAAGTAAAGAGGCACTATGTAGTAACTAACTACTTATTGTTATGTACCACTTTACTTGAAGGGACACAAAATATGAAAGAAATCATAAGATAATAATGAAACAATGAGGGATAACTACTCAGTATTATGTATTAGTTTACCTTAAGGGACACAAAATGACTAAGTAATGTTTAAGTAATTAGGAGTTAACGAGTTATTACTGCTTCAGTTTTAATCAGGACCTATTCATTAAAAAAAAGTGATGTAAGTATGAAAGTATGATTGATTCACAGATATTCAAGAACTAATCATTACCTAATGATTAACTAAATGGATCTCCCAGTCTAATGTTAAGCAACTCATCATTATCTACTATATGGTCTTCAATTAGAAATGATTAGGGAAATACTTATTGATGAGTCATTTATAATCAAGTAGCTCCTGATTCGTTCCTCACTAGTGTCTTAATTAACTAATCATTAGCAACTGTATAAAATTTGATTAAGGGTTACGCATTAACTACTGATTCACTAGCAGTTTGTCCCTCATTTGTTCCTCATTTGTTCTCTGGTGCAAAGTGTTACTGCTGTAACAATACAACATGACACTGTTCCTCTCCACTGGGATCAGCCAAATTCCTGTTAATGTGGTCGTTAACATCCACACATCTTGTCCCAACATCCTTGAGCAAGACTCCAAGGCCGTAATTCACTCTCCGTGGATTATGCAGCAGCTAAAAGCCTAAAAAGTGAACGCTGGTATGATAAATGGCCTCCATAGCTCCATGTTCATTCTTGCAGCATCATAAACATGTAAACACCTCAAACTAATCCCAGACTCCCCACTCCACTCCGACCCCTCCCTCTTTACACCAGAGACGGCTGCTCCCCAGTGACAATGCCATGCTCCTGCTTCTGCTCGCTGCCGAGTCAGCCTCATCGACGTGACCTGCTGATGACGGGGTCTAACACCGTCAAGGAAGCTGAGGAAATGCAGAACCAATAAGTTCTGGGTTTCCTTTAGGGAGCTTGCTTGGGGTCTGGGGCCTGTTTGAACTCCATGACCCCAACTTTTGGAGCCCTGCAAAATGTTAGCATACAGGGGTAAAGGGCTAATCCCCACAGGTATTCATAGACCTGGGAGGTGAGGGCGAAAAGGAAAGGTTGTATGATGCACTGTGCAATTTTTCTTTTTCTGAAAGATAATTTCACTAATTTTAAAGGAATATTTCACCACAAAACAAAAATACGCGTTTTTGCTCACAGCTGTAGGGCTATTTATCCATTTAGATTGTTTTGGGGTGAGTTGCTGAGTTTTGGAGATATCAGCCATAGAGATGTCTGCCTTCTCTCAATATAATGCAACTAGATGGCACTCGGCTTGTGATGCCATTGCCAACTATGTCACTGCACAGAAGGAAGCATGCATCTACTCATGGATGAGAGGCTTGTGCTCGTGACAGCACAGGATGCAAACATTAATGGCATCCTCCTTGGTTGAGGTGTAATGTTACAGTAGTGCCTCTGAGCTAGCTAGCACAATGAAACAGTTGGTGGATATAGTTCATTAAAAAGAAAATGATTTCTACATTAAAGGGATAGTTCGGATTATTTGATGTAGGGTTGTACGAGCTACTTATTGATAGTCAGATATCACTCAGCATGTCCCCAGTTTAGAGAAGCAGACAGGAGTATCAGCAATGGAAGCAAAGCAATGTACTGTTGTGGGCACAGTCAGCAACAAGAGGTATTTTAACCACAAAAAGATCCATCTAAGAAAAAATCGATGCCTTTTCTGATGGGAAACTGCAGTTATATAAGTGAAATAACACTCCGAAACATCCAAATGCCCCAGGTGAAATCAGTAATTTTACCCGCCAAAAAACAGGAGTTGCTGGTCTACTACTGCTTCAGTCTGTTAGTTTGTGCTATTAAGTGACTTTGGCAAATCCGAACTATCCTTTCAAAAAGCTGACGTCACACAGTAACAAACAAACTGACAGATCAAGGTGGTCATAGACTAAAATGACTAATTTTGCCTATGGAATTTGGTTGATTGGGAAGAGAAATATTTGGCTTAACAGTGGTTTCAGAAATAGCCGTCTGATGGCAAAGTAAAGCAGTGGAAATGTTCTTAATATAGCATACACCTAAACTGTTAATAATTGTTTTCAGGTGGACCTTTTTTAAGTGATTAAAATACCTTTTGTTGCTGAACCCATCAACAGCAGTGCAGTGCTTAGCTTCTGTGCTGCTTCTCTTAATTGGGGGCGTGTCGACCGTCATCTACTGTAGTTAATTCACTGACTGTCGACAAGTGTCTCATACAACCCCAATTCAGATAATCCAAACTATCACTTTCATCTGCTCACGACAAGATCTGTGGATTAACTTGAGTAAGCAGAAGAGACATTGCTACTTGTTGCCGCCTTGAGCACCACAAGCCTGGGGGTCTTGATAAATACCACTACAGGCCAGAGGAAATATGTATAAAACCTCTATTTTAAAAATACACTTGTAGACCTACGCTTTTATAGAAAATAACCTGTCAATAAAATATATTTTGGCACATGAATATTGTCATATCTTAGGCACATATGCCATTATTTTGTACAATCAACACTGTGATTAAACATTGAACGCATGGCTTCATCTTTGCGTACAGCCTTTGCAGTAAAGCCTGAAGCAGACAAGCTCTGGCACTGGCAGTATATTTCAGGATTAACTTTTCAGACTTGCATCTATATGAACAGAAGAATCAATTTGAACCATCTGCCTGGCGCCTTCACCTATTTTCCAACAATGCAAATTGTGCAGGCGGAAAGTAAAAGCACATTCCCGACTAATATGCCAGTACGAGCCCCGTCGACTGGGAGGTTTTTATTGTTGGTGTGGGTTGCTAAGAGATAGTTGGTCTCTCATTTTAGGGGTCATAAATGTAATGCTCCTAATTTAGGTGGGAGAGTGCATCCATGTAATTACAATAATCTTGTGCTTTCCAGAGTCGAATGGTGATGTTGCGTCATGAACATGTCATGCAGAAAATCAGCAAGGAGGTGGATTATATTAATAGTAGAGTGCGAGAATGGGAAGTGTGTACATATTCAATATTTATGATAAAAATCAAGTTGGTAGGCCATCTACCAAAGTGTTGCACATGTGTTTTGCTGCTGTGTTTGCAATTGATTTCAGCTAACTGACTGACTGTAACTGTTATCAGCTGTGCATTATTGCGTATGTGCAACCACGTGTGCATCATTTAACTTTCAGCACCAAGTGTTTACATTATGGCAAAAACCATTCACAAACACAACTGCAGGCCTCATCAAGCAGACTGCCAGAAAACACATTCCAGAGGCCTACAGAGACGTGCTCATCTTCCTTAAAACATTTTCTACTCAACTCCACATCCCTGACATATTTTCACACTTCCAAACCAAATACAAAAACAGAGCTGAGCTGCACTCTACCCTGGGCCATTGTGAATATCATTTGCATTTTAAGCATCAGCTGATGCTCTTATCCAGAGCAGCTATCAGTGAGAGGGCAAGCAGGGGTTCACAGGATGCTTCAACATGCAGTACGGTCTACCAGAATTTTGTAACATCAGCACACTCTTAAAATGCAAATTTTAGGCTTTGTGAACAAAAAGTGGTCTACAGTACAAGTTTATGCACAATGAAGGACCTCGTGGAAGAGAGTTCTCTGATACTGAACCATCAAGTGTCGGGGTCATGTGTACTGTATGTTTGCCCAATCTTCAACAGCTCAAATCCAATGTTAAGATATTTTCTCTTAATATATTAAAATTTTCTGTCAAAGTTTTTACTAAAAATCTTTTTGTTCTTTTGAGGGGAACATGTAGGTGAACTTGACATTACACATTACAAATAAACCATTTGTTTTAACTTAAAAAAGTTAGTATTCAGATGCCCCAAAATTGTAAGTTGAGTGAACCTGAAAACTTTTCCAGACAAAGAAACTTGATATTAATTCAGTTTTACTTCAATAAGCTTAAGGTATTATGATCAAATTTGATTTCCTTTTACATTTTCTTAGTTTGAAAAGTCTGTTCTTATTTCTTATTATCCAAGCCAATCTGCAGCAGTTTAAGGTGTGACTCTAAGAGAAGTTTGCAAGCTAAAATTTATAAATATAATGAATTTTTTTTTAGTACATTTATTAGCAAAACATTATGCTGTTGATATACAGCACTAAACCAAGACTTGCAAAGTTGTTGAATTCAAGTAGATTGTTGCATTGTGTAAGAGTATAGACTTACCTTAATGCAAGAGGCCTGGTCAGTAAATATATGAATTACTACCAATAATTGTAGTCCACTGCATTATAAATACAACTATTTCTAAATTCTGCTCCTGAAAACTGGTTCAGCTGGCAGGCAAATGTTCTGAGAGCTCCGAGTCTCACGGGGTTATAACCTCCTCTGGAACATGCACGGAATCGTCTCCATTATGACAACACAACAGAGTGTTCTAATAATTGTAATAATTCCATATATGTTAAGTTCCATGGTTGAAAACACTGTTCTTTGAAAACCATTCTTCTCCAAAAAATCATGAATTTGTGGCACTGAATTTAGTGTCAGATACAATTCTAACAATCTCTCTGTAATCCATGGAACAAACATGAGGGAGTCCTTAGTATTTTCTAAAGCATCTGTGGCTGAGAAAAAAGTTGGCCTTTAAAGTGATACTCCACCCTGTGAGAATAAGCCATTTTGTATGTACTCACCACTATGCCGATGTGATGATGGGTGAAGGTCTTCAGTTCACAAAACAATCCTGGAGTTTTAGGAGAAACAGGGTAGCAGCCTCATCCAGTACAATGGCAGTGAACGGTGGCCACGGATAAAATGTTAAAAATAACACACAAAACAAACACAAAATGTCTCCATCCATTTACGCCATGTTTTTAGCAGAAATATCAGCTGTAGCATGTAGCCAGTAGGATGTAAACATGGCGTCGATCTCGCGAGACTTCGCATATATCCTAATGGCCGCACGTGCCGAAGTCTCTCGAGATCGACGCCATGTTTACACCTTACCGGCTACATGCAACAGCTGATATTTCAGCTAAAAACATGGCGTAAATGGCGTCTTTTGCGGTGAATTTTTAATGTCGCGGCTTGCGGACACTTGGATTACACCACACAAGCAGGATGGAGACATTTTGTGTTTGTTCTGTGTGCTACTTTTAACGTTTTATCCGTGGTCACCATTCACTGCCATCGTACTGGATGAGGCTGCTACCCTGTTTTCTCCTAAAACTCCTTGATTGTTTTGTGAACTGAAGATCTGCACCTATCATCATATCGGCATAATGGTGAGTACATATTGATGGGTTATCATGGAAAGTGTAGTATCCTTTTAAATGGTCCACTTAGCTTAAAGGGACACTGTTGTTTTAAAGGGTTAGTTCAGATTCACTGAATTCACACAATAAAACAAACTAACTAACAGATCAAGGCAGTGCTTGACCAGCAGCTCCTGTGTTCTGTGAGGTAAAATTGCTACTTTTGCCATTTTGGTCTATTTGGAGAGAGCGATATTTGGCTTATGGTGATTTCCTGTATCTGATAGCAAGGTACAGTGGTGAAAATATTCTAAATATAGAATAAATCTAAAGTGATACTGATGTTTTTAGGTAGCTAAAATACATTTGGTAGTTTTTCTTGTCCACAGCAGGACGTTACTTAGCTTCCTACAACAGTACTCTGCTTTTCTCGAAACTGAGAGCATGCTGACTGCTATTTCCCATAGGTAATACATTGACTATGGGTAAGTACCTCATGCAACCCCATTTAAAACAAATCCTTTAATAAGTAGAATAATTTTCACAATCAATGATGGTATACTTCATGTAATCAAGAAATCTGGAGATACATGGTTTTCAATGGACAGTTGCAATATGTATCTCTAGATTTATCAATACGTCACCTTGTTTGGCAGGTTAATGTCAGACCTTTCTCACATTTTGGCCTCCTAACTACAGGTGTAATAACATTAATAATAGCTGCATTTTATTGTGTGACAGAGTCAGGGCCCTGTTATTGTGAACAGTGACTCACTAGCATGGATTACTGAGGACCTCAGTGGAATGCAGCCTTCATTAATGTTATTAGTTACACACAGGATCTTCCTGCTATGACAAGTCAAACTATTTGTTGTGAATAAATGTGTAATGCAAGCTTTTAGAGCTGGGACCTATAATTAGTCTTGTTATCAACCAGCAAGCTAGGTCAATCATTCACTTTATAGACTACATGATAATTACCACACAGTTAATGTTAAACAGTATTTTTGTTTATTTTGGTGTATCAGAAAGAATGGCCATTAGGCTGGAATGCTGGGTTGCTATAGAGCTACTGAGCGATGGGGAATCAAATTGTAGCAATACCAGCTGAAAGACTAAGCCTTCTAATTAAATATATTCTGATTAGAAAAATAGACCTTTCTGATGCCTGTGTGACAGAGCTGCAGCTCAGAACTATAAGGAACCAATGCAGATAGCAGACCTGCTTAAAATAATTGCATTTTGCTCCAAACTCCGCAGCTCCAGTGGAAAACCTTTTGGGTTAAATCGGTTATCCTGAAGAGCAGAGACCATGTTAAGTGTCTCTCTCCTCAATTCTAATGGGCTGACTTCTAAAAGAGGGCAGAGAGGAGGTGTCACAATCAAATAACTGAGAAATCTTGCCACCAACCTCTTTGCTCACTTACAAGAGACAATGACAAGCTGACAGTGTCATAAATGGTAATTTGCCTAATTTATAGTATTAGTAATCAACAATATAAACTCATTGTGTTTGTGTGATTTGTGAAAACATTGTATCCACTATCTGTCAGCAATGTTATCTCCTTAAAGTAGCCACAGAGAATGATGTTTTATTACAGTGCTGGCCAAAGAGTCAAATGCTCCCTTGTTCCCGTTGCCAAGGTTGTTTCTGAATTATTGGGCAGCCAGCAGTCAGAGTGGTTAAAACTGATCTGACGTTCAGCAGCTCTTACCGGAACAATATTTTTTGCCACTGAGAATCAATAGCTCCAGCCAACAATACCAAATCACTTGTATAGTAAAATACACCAACGACCTTTAGTATTTGTCAAACACTATTAGTGACAGCAGGGGTGTTGGTCAGAATGTCAAGAAAGAAAATATTCTCACACCTAAAATACAACAAATCACCCTCTGGATTCAGGTTTCTTTCTTTTACAAAGGCGAGCCCCAATTGCCTTGTTAACTCCATAAAACACACATTTAAATAGACAGAAACAAAATAAAACTCACCAAAACTGTCTTTGTGAGTCTTCCACTGTTAGAACAATAATCATCTCTGGTTTGGTCAAAAGGAATCCTTAATTCACCGCGTTAGATGTGAAAATAGTGTGGCTCTACGGGTTGCCTTCCTCTCACTCGTCATCTCATAGTCCAACAAAACTTTCTAGCTAGTGTTAGCTAAAGTGTTATAAGGAATTGTTTTCCTCCACCTCAGCTCCAACAACAAAAACACATAACTCATGTTTGTTTATCTTTTCGTAAAGAAAAAGGGGTCTATTCAATGTTAAGGTAATATCTACTGTCTTCTCTGTTGGTTTGTGCTTATTTCATACATTTTCTGAGATTCCTGATGGAGGCTCCAACAGGGGATGAAGTGACTTTTATTTATGGGGTGGTCTCTGTATTCAGTAGGTCAACCTACAACACAACGTCCTCCCTGAGAATGTGAAACAGGACGGTGATAAATGTTCCAGTCTGGATGTATTTCTGGCTGTCGTTGAGGCGCTACGCATCCCTGTACACCGATGACCACTGATGTCACAGCAGGTTGCCACAGGACCCAAAGATCTGGCCAGAGCTTTGCCTGTGAGTAATTACTCTCCTCTATCAAGGGAACCTCAGAGAAGACATGCATCACTCATTTACCCAAGAAAAAAAAAATCTCATTGGCTCACAATGGCACCCAGGAGCAGTGTGCAATTAATTGATAAACGCCAGGACGTGATGTCCCGTCAGATAGTATGGAAGTGCTGCAAAGGAGTGCACTGGGGCGTGAATCAAAGACTGAAAAATGCATTAAGAGAAAGTTAGTGAAATGCCATTAACCTACCAAAGCCCTCAACTGATAGTGGAGGGCAATAGCGTGAGTTTTAAATTGCACCAAGCCCTCGAGATTATGGCAAAGTCTGTAAGTCTTCCATGAAAGGCTGCAAACCCATTTTGATTGCTTCTGACACAGGCTCATGAAGTTCCATGAGCAAGACTTTGAATCTGAAAACCATCATTAGGGATGCGGTAAATGTGTTTTGACCGAGTGATTATTGTATATACACATGTGCTGATTTATAATCAGATTGAAATTTTAGGGAAAAATATCATACTTTGCTTTGGTTGGTTGTATTGTAAATACAGCGCGCATGCCAGCATGACTACATGTTTCCCATAATAACGTTAGTATTAGTCTCTCCCCAAAGGGCACCATCAATAAAGCAAAGGGTTGAATTCCTTTTCTAGGCAGTGGACGACAAATCAACAGACTTGGCAAGGACTGGAAGCTCTCCCTTTATACAGGAATTTGGTAGTCATGCACACACAAAAACATATGTATGAAAAAAAGGTACTCATCCTCCCACAAATAAACACATGCATACTCCCTCCTCGTCTTGCTGTAGAGATTCCCCTGGCTTTGATTAATCTCCGCCATCAGGGGGAAGTTCCTGTGTTTGGGTCCCGACAGGCAGGTTGCCCACTCCACATCTGGAAGCTCTAGTCCTACCATCTCCAGACACACACACAGACACACACTTGCACTAAAATGCTGCTGCTGCCAACACACAAATCACCCAAAAGCTCTCTCTCCCACCGTACACCTTCCCCACATTTGCTACCTTTGTTTTCTCCTCTGTAACCAATTATTCCTGGGATTCAAACTGTCTTTGGATGTTGATTTAAGTCGCTCCTCTTTTTCCATTATCTATTGGAATTCTTAAGAGGCAGTGAGCATCTATTATACTGCAGTGTCTTGTGTTTAAAGATGGTATTGACAACTCCTTTGTTACGGATAAGGCTAAGTCAAACTTTATTAAAAAACAGTGGGCTGCTGCAGGGAAAATTAATTTAGAAAATCTTTTGAAGAAAAATTCACTCTGCAACACTATACCAGACACTTCTTTGTCTTTTACCTTAGATTCCTTTTATTGTTTGCTGTATTTTTGTTTCAGGTGACCACAGTAGACAATGGGATGGTAAGTGAGGTTTTTCAAGCTTCTAGTTTAGAGCTTTATGGCAGAATATTGTCATCTATGTGGAACATTAACACAAAATGCCAGGTTTTGGTGTCAGAGTCTTACATGAACAGAGCTTCTTTGTGGAGCTGCCAATCACAATAGCAAACAGGGAAGGGATCCATTGCAGCAGCGAAAAAAGATAAACTGACAAACTGCAGTGACAGTGCCGTGATTACTTAACATGTCAGCGTTCAAAAACCAAAGATCCACCTTTGACTGCACCTTTGCACCAGCCTTCCAGGAGCTGTTACTTATGTCATTCTGGGAAATACGGCTCCAAAATGAATAATTCCATTCTGAAACCATTCGGTTGCATTGATTGTGCATCATTCACAGCCATGGAATCAATTCAATAAAACCGAGGTTCAGTTACTTGCTGTGGCCACACTAATACTGCACCGATTGTATTCATTTGGCCTATACATAAAAGCTAACAAAGTGGAAAACTCTTATGGTGAACACATCTATCTGGGTTAAATTGATAAATCAGATGATTATCCTCGCCAGGTGTAAATCAGGAGGGGATTATGTGATCGCTTCTGTGTCATCTTAGTCTTGTGAATGAGATATCTGGATCAAAGGTCACTGTGACCTCTTGTCCATCTCCTTCTTTTGAAGGAGATATCTCAAGACTAGCTGGAGGTAATTTGCTCAAACTTGGAACAACAAATGTCCACTTGGACTCAAAGATAAACTGAGTAGATTTTGGGGGTCAAAGGTTGAAGGTCAAAGTCACAGTGTCCTCACTAAACACACTTTTGGCCATAAGATTTCATAAGCTGGGCGGAGGTATAGCTCAGTTGGTAGAGCGTCCGCCCCATGTATGGAGGCTGCTAGTCCTCTGCAGTGGCCGCTGGTTCGACTCCCGCCTGCGGCCCTTTACTGCGTGTCATCCCCCCTCTCTTCACCCCCTTTCCTGTCACTCTCCAGCTGTACTGTCAAATAAAGGCACAAAAAGCCCAAAAATATAACTTATATATAACTTATTAAAAAAAAAATTAAAAAAAGATTTCATAAGCTAATAATGACAGTTTCACAGAAATAGGATAAAATGATGAGGTGATGATATTTTATATCCAAAAAGGTCAAAGGTCAACTTCAATGTGACATCATAATGCTCAGCTGTCTATCAGTCCTCTGTACTCTGTAAAAATTCTGAATGGAAAATATTTACTGGAATCACACATGTATAATAATAACTTTGATTTAGGCAAAAAATACACCTAATACCTTTTATTGCAGGTCAATATTAAATAATATTGAATCTTTACTACATAAATTACATGAGTCTGGGCAGACATGGATGTAAACTGCAACTTGACTGGTTGATGGAGATGTACAAGTGTGAAGCAGTAATTATATTCTTTGACTGCTGTTTAACACAACCAATGACAGCTGACTTCTCACTCTTCTTGAGAGGCCACTAGGGCAGGGGTATTCAACTAAAATTCAAAGAGGTCCAGATAGAGAAAATTTCCAAAAGCAAAGGTCCGGAACATCATAATGTCTAATTTGCATTATGATTTAGTGTGATATATACTGAAGTAGCCTAGTAGTTGTTTCAACGTCTGTAAGTAATCAAAATCTGACTGTCAAATGAAATAAAAAAGTACAAAAACATTTTGACAATATTTATTGTCCCTTAACATTGAACTACAGTATACAGATATGCATTTAAAAATAAAATAGATTAAATAAATTAAATAGTTTTTGAAAAATTGTGCATCTTAAAATAAAATGTTTAATTTTGGAAATAAAATAAAGCGTAGGTACAGCTTGAATTTTCCTTCTTGACAGTGAGTGACATCTTGACTTTAAAGTCTCAACTAAGGCTGCAGCTATCGATTCTTTTAGCAATCTAGTAATCTATTGATTATTCTGGTGATTAATGACATGGTGATCAAGGTGATCAACATGTCACCTTTTTCTCCTCTTATGAGTTTGCAGGTCTGATTTACTAATCAAAAATACCAACAAGAGAACCATTAAAGTTAACAAAATCAATAAAAAATGTTGTTTTGTTTTGTTTTTTTGAAAAGGAAACAATCACATGCAAGATTTTTACTTGTAATTAATATTTGTTTACATTGTGATATTCATGCTTTTACTGAAATAAAGGATCAGAATTTTTTTTCCCATCACAGCAGGTCAGTGATCAGAGTTTCAGTGACTCTCTGTGGTTCAGTGAATACACTGTTTTATTTATGGCGGCTTCTCACATTAAAACATCTGAACCCCAACATCTTGGAGCAGCGCACTGCTCTCGATCGTGTCTAGAAGGGAACCCTGTATTTACAAAACTCTCGCGGGATTCGTTTCTGATAAAATCAAACTCGCGCGATCTTTTGCGGGTCTAGAGTTCCCTTCTAAACATGACTCTCTCTGTGTCTCTGTCAAACTAATGTCAGCAGACTGTCTGTGAACATCATGATGTTACTCTGCAGTGTTTCTCACACACACTTGTGCGGACACTCAGGTATAGTTTGTGACCAATTTTTTCTTTTTTTTTAAATCAGTCCGAGAGGACGACGGCATCCGCGATTGATTAGTGATCAATCTGCCCTCCTCCTCCTCCCTCACCTGTTCGCTCTGCTGTGAGAAGATCTGACAGAGAAACACAGACTCCTGTTTAATGTAAAAGCTTCCTTATACAGATGTCTACTCTTATAAGTGCAGCTGGTTGGTGTCATTCAGCATCACGTTAGTTTCGATC
>JAJHUR010106039.1:0-17687 GCA_027495735.1 Lutjanus campechanus
TTAATTAAATAAAATAAGAGTCGTAGTAATGACCTAAGCTTGTGCAACAAACTGGCATGACTAGACCTGTTTCACAGCAGCCATATTAATATGAAATAGTAGTGTAAGCACAGGTGTTACCAATGATACTAATTAAGGCCCAGTTCCAGTTAGTGTAGCAGAGCCTCTCCAGTGAGCCAACATGCACAGTAGCGGCACCCCGACTCTGTCTGGCCTAAAGGGAACGGAACAATGCAACAGTCAAGAGTAGTCCTTTTATAAAATAACATTAAAAAACACTAAAATAGAACAATCAGAAGGACAGATCACCCCAAAATCAAAAATACATATTTTCCTCTGTCCTGTAAATGCTGTTTATCCATCCAGATTATTGTGGTGTGAGTTGCACAGTTTTGGAGATATCGGCTGCAGAGATGTCCAATATCATGGTATTAAATGACACTCAGCTTGTGGTCATTTTGAAAAATTCAAAACATGTGTCTCTTTCCAGAAATCATGACCCAGTTACTCGCGATAATCCGCACACCTTATTGTGAGCAGTTTAATGTAGGAACTATTTTCTTTCTGCTGTAGAATATACCAGATCTACTTAAGAATGTACCGGAACTACTTTCTTTACTTTTTACGGCATGTTCAGACACAAAAATGATGTGCAGGGGTGTTTCTAGACTTTTTTGACTGGGGTGGCTCAAGTGGGGCACTGACTTATGCGAGGGTGGCAGAAAGTAGATAGGTAGGTAGCTCTGTATTGATCCCTGTGGGTATAGAATAATACAGTACAGTACAATAAAACTAAATAAAATCTAGAGATAATAGCAATGCAAATACTAGTACTGGTGTGAGAACTACAAAAAAATAAGTATAAAAACAGTGTGTTAGGCCATATACATCAGTAAATTAAAGGGTGTATATCAAGCAGACACAACATGATTACCGTTTCTTATTCCTGTGTTTAAAAGTTTTATTAATTAGTAATAGAGTGGCACCATACAAATATAATATAAAACTTCCATACTTTATTCGTTAAGTCCTCAAAAATAAATTGTGCCTCCCCTCTCCTGAATTTATTTTCCACACTCCATCCTGAAAGATACTATTTAGTTTTTATACTTTTAATTTTATGATAAATTTTTTAAGTAAATGACCTCCCAGGTGAGCTCAGTATATTCATGTATATCATGGTGACATGCTGGTACTGTCTGTATGATTACAGTGAGAAGTGTCTAAGCCGTTGTTGAGGACAGGACAATAGGATTACATTCACAAAAGTCTGTTCTTTCTCTCACTTTTCTTGCTGTCTGCGTCCCTCGCGCCCTCCAAAGCGCTCAGGCTGCTGCTCGCCTGCTGGGACAATGCACTTACATAACCAATCCCTCTCTGTAATCCCAGCCCGCGTAGCCCCTCCCACCCCCACCCCCACCTCCACCCCACACTGCTCCCCCACCCCCCTCCCTCCCCTCTGTCTCTCCTCTCTTACAATCTCTCCCCCTCCCGGTGCTGTTGGTGGTGGGCGGGCGGGGGGTGGGGGGGACTCCCTTATGTCCAGATTACTATGGTAGAAGCGTCATGACCTCTTAATCTTAATCTCACCCAGTTACATGTTTGCTCAGACAGCATCGAGACCGGATCACATGGCTTCATTCTCAACTGCTGAACCACCAGGTTTGTGGTCTCGTTTTCTCACTGTTTTTGTTTTGGTGTTTGATGTGTCAATAGGGGACACAGTGATACAAATGTCCCATTTTTTTAAAAACTTTTTTTAAATGTGAAACATCAATGACGCTTCTCACATGAGGTTACAGGATATGTGAGGCCGTTCATCTCAAGGTAACTGGACTTATTTTTAATGAATTTTTGGAATTCATTCAATCGAATTAAATATGTGCAGTTTTCCATTAAAAGGAGAATTCATCTTCAAATCAAAAAGACATATTTTCCCTCTTACCTGTACCTCTATCTAGATAGTTTTGGCGTGAGTTGCAGAGTTTCAGAGATATCAGCTGTGGATATGTATATAATGTAACTAAATGGCTTGTGGTGTTCAAAGCGTGTGGTGTCTCTTTCCAGAAATCACAACCCGGTTACTCAAGAAAATCCACAGACCTTGTTGTGAGCAGTTTCATAGAAACTATGTTCTCTCTACCGTCCACCAACCATATCACCATGCAGAAGGAAATGTGCATCTACTCATGGAGGAGAGGATACAGCGTAATAGGATGCCATTAATGTTTACATCCCGCGCTGTCATGAGCATGAGCCTTTTGTCAATGAGTATATGGACACTCACGCCAAAACATTCTAGATGGATAAACAGCACTAAAGATAAGAGAAAAATGTGTTTTTTTGTGTGTGAACTGCCCCTTTAATTACAATACATCACAGAAGCAAGAAAAAACTCATGATAAAGATATCTTATGATAAATATACTGACTATTAGAACCTGACTGATGCTGGATTTTTGAGGCTGATGCCAAGAATATTAGGGAATAAAAAAAGTTCAGATATTGATATGTGTAAGGGATAGCGTACAGTGAGCAGGTCATTATTGTGAAATAAATCCTGATAGGACAATGCAGGACAGGGCGGCGGAGTCTTAAATGCTCACTGTACATTGTTCCGCTTATTACATGGTTATTTGCCAAAGTGAATCAATAAATTGTCACAAAATACTATTACAAAATGTATCTGTTTTGGCAGGAGATTCTCATCCTGAATTTTAAATGACAAAATAGTATTTAACAAAGCCATGTGATAATATGATATTGCATCGATCTGTCACTTGTGACAAAGATATACAATGCAGTGTGTACACACACACACACACACACACACACACACACAGATAGATAGATAGATAGATAGATAGATAGATACTGGTTTCGCATCAGCACACATTAGACTACATGTACCCCCAATACTGATGTAGACTGATATAGACTGATAGACTGATGTAGACTGATAGGCCTATATCGGCCTTTAATATCAGCTGACTTATATATATCTGTCTGGCTCTACTGACTATGAATTTGAGAAGTGAAAGTAAAGTGAAACACTGCTGAAACCTTGATTCTCTAGGGATATTGCAGGTGTGTTTGTGTGTATTGGCCAGAGTGTGATATTTTAAGATTTTTTTAAAAATTAAATAGCTAAGACAATATGAAAATACAAAATTACATGTAAGGCAGGAATTTATATCTCTATTTAATTAGAAATAACTTTGTAATTTTCGATTACTGGGACCAGTTTGTACAATTGATTCGTGCAGCGCGCGCTCCCGCGACAAACTTCAACAACTGCGCGCGCTCCAGAGAGGTTGGTACTTAACGCCTGGCGTCTCGTCTCTGCTACAGGAGCTACACCGAGCTAACGAATGAAAGACGATAAAGAGACATCCTGGATCTATCATCTCACCGTACAGTCACACAGTAACCTGCAGTGAGCTGAAGGAGATTTCGTCCGAGGTGAGCGGGTGTGCCGCGGCGACACAAACACGGGCTTTTCGACTGTAGTGTATGAGGGGGGGAAAAACAGACGTTAGCTTCCTTCATTAGCGCCAGGCTAATGTTGGCTGCTAGCTAGCTGGCTAGCTGTGTCGATAGCTTGTTTGTTGTCTTGGTGTTTAAAATGCACGACAGTCTTCCTGGTCAACAAACATGGCTGTTCACGTCCACTGACGTGTGCATGAAAAACGTTTAGGTGTCGGGTTCTAAGCATGTTCACACACTTGCTAAGCTAACAAGTCACCATTTCAGCTAGCGTTAGCTCCAGGACACTGCTTTACGGCAAGACAAGGCCTTGTGTGTCTGTAACAGTTAGTGCTAGCGAGGCTCTGCCGTCGTCTGCCTTGCCAGACAGGCCATTTTGCTTTGAAAGCAGGTTAGTTGAGGTCAACAGAAACCCATCATGGCATTGTTTTGTGTAGCAGCGGTACTGGCAGAACCTGGTTTAGTGACGGCTGGAGAGGAAGTGATGACTAATGTTTACTCAAAGTAACACACACATCCACCGTTACTGTGTGTGTGTGTGTGTGTGTGTGTGAGTGAGTGAGAGAGAGAATGAGTGTGTGTGAGAGAGACCTGTCTCTAAGGGGAGGACGAGTGAATGTCAGCTTTTAGTTGTTATTGTTCATTAGATGGCTCTGATCTGCTGTAATACACGTTCACCTGTATGTGTATTGAGAGTCCATACACATGTATTTACACACACCTGTCGATGTGTTATGGACTGTGTTGTCAGAAACAGAAAGTCTAATGGTAGCACAAAATGACCTGTCTGTTGTTATTTTGGCTACTAATGTCTCTGCTCAGGTTGAGGTGGGATGGATTAAAACTGAGATTTACGAGAGATCACCAAATTATAGGGATAGTTTGGATTATTTGAAGTAGCATCTACTGTATTATCTACAGTAGATGCCAGTTGACGTGCTTCTAGTTTGGAAAAGCAAACTAAATGTCACTCTCTCGATCAACCAAACTCTATTTGTGAAATGAGTAATTTTACCTCACAAAACACAGGAGTTGCTGGTCTGCCATTTCCATGATCTGTTAGTTTGCCTGTTATTGAGAGACCTATGTGGATCTGAACCAACCTTTAAACAAAGTCCCACATTAACACAAACTGACCGATTGACTGATTCATTTTCCTGTCAGAAAAGGATGTGCTGGCTTTTGTCTACTGTTTGTGATACACTAACTATGAACAAGCACCTTATATGACCCCACTTCAGAGAATTCAAACTATCCCTTTTAGTGAAAGCAGTCATAGGACATGCTGGTGAGCCTGTTTGCTAATGTTTTGAATGTCTAGAAATGGCTAACTATGGGGCAAAATAGCAATAAAGGAGAGACATGAGGTCTGACCAAGCAAGAACAGCCACAGAATAATCTCTGACATCACATGTGTGGCAGCGGCATGTGGATGTGTGTCAGGCATTTGTTTAATGTGATTTCAGCTCTCTGACTGACTGTAGCTCCTCGATGGAAAGTACACGAATGCTGGTAAACGTAGCTTATAGCATATTACAGAAACACATAGAAGCTGTGTTGTGCTTACAGCAAAACAGAGGACAGGGTGTCCCATATAATATTAAGAAGAGGTTCACAACTGTAGAGGCTTCCTGTACATGAAGAACCTTGATGTTGTCCCTAAATTGCTGGTTTCATTGCAGCTACTAATGGCACATACACAATGCTTTTAAGGAGTTTGATTTTTTTTTTTTTTTAACATATTGCATGTGAAGCAGCTTGCTGAAAAGTGGGAGAGGAAACCTATGTTGTATTTGTTGAATGCACATAAAAATTACTTTGCCCATTAATTCAGTCTGTCACTAACAGCAGAAATATTTGTCTTGCACATTATTTTACTCTACTGATTACAAATACAACACCCAGCAGTTTTCACTTTTTCATTTTGGGAAAATGCCACATGTGCTTTTTGTGGAGTGAAAGCAGGTACCTTCTTTCTAAAAGGAGCAACAAGTTAAAAGCTGCTTATCTCAGTTAAAATGATGCAACTTAAAATACTGGGTGTATTTTGCAAGATATTGCAACAAATATATTGCAGTGCTTTTAGCCATTTTGACCAGTGGTCCTAAAGTTAAATTCAACCTGTGGTATTTGTTTATGTGGCTATTACCTCTTCTTTTGTAATACCACTACAACATACTAGACCAGAGAACAGTATCACCCTGAAGTGATGGTTTAAGCAGGCGGTACGTTTTTTAAGCAGTCTGCCACTAGGCCCCTAAATTTCGTAGACAAAGTACATTTTTGGTGGCGCAAATGTTAACTTCCATAGATCTGTCATATTCTCTTTCCCAACATATCAGTAGCCAGCTGTTGACAAGTAGTATTTGCTGTTTTCATAGAATGCTGGACTAAAGGTGCAAAGGGATTAGCGATGTCATGATACCAGAAATTTAGTGTTCAATACCAATGGACTCTTTTACAGTTTGTAAACAATGAGCAAGCTGTGTGCGCAGTTTGGCAACAGAAAAATGGTGGACCACAACAGCTAGTCAATGGGCGCTGCAAACATGCACGGTTTTGATTGCATCCTCAGTCCATTCAACACTTAATAGCTTTCAAATAGCCATCAGGTTAGCCTTAAGAGTTAAGCCATTGTAAATGTTGTTGATCGTAACTGGCAACACAGCAGTCCAGCTGTCTCAGACAAATCTAATGTTAATGCAGTGTTTCCCCTAGGATTTTTTGTTGGCGGGGTGGCATCTGCAGTTGGGGGGGGGGGGCATGTCCAGCTGAAAATGTTCGAAAATTATGAAAAACATTCAGGGACTCCTCAAACCACAAGGCAATAAATACAATAATTTAGTTTAATTAAAACACAACAGAACAACATTAACAAAACAGGAACACTCCAACTTCATTGAACTTCTGGGCTGTGTGGGGCATGTCCGGCTGAAAATGTTTCAATCGAAAATTATGAACAACATTCAGGGACTCCTCAAACCACAAGGTAATAATACGCTTTTATTTTATAAACAGGAAGCGAACCTCCCCCTATAGCTAACTTAAAACCACCGTAACTGTGTTTTAAATTCCGCTATAGCGCCGGGAAAATCAGGTTTTAAAGCTTTTTCGTGTGAGAAAGTAGCCGTTTAGTTCCCCATTGTGCCGCAAGTTTATCCAAATAACGCTTGTTTGCACATTTGCTCTGACATGGTGGGAGAAGTCCAGACCAGCCGCACCTGTAGCGGAGCGGTGGAGCAGCCTAGCCCGGGTCTGCTGAGGTAACCTGCGGTCAAAACTTCACCGCCATACCGGTAGAAGAACAAGAGCCGATTAATGTACCTGCAGCTTTTTATAGATTAAACACGGGCTGGATAGCTTCATTTCGGAAGATAAATGTATGTCTCATAGATGAAAATAAACATCTGTGGCAGCTAGTTTATTTGAATGAAAAGTGTAAAATGTAAATAGCATCCAACAGTGTACAGAGAAACAGACAACAAGCGCGCACATCAGAGTCAAAAGCACACACATGCCAATAGGAGGACGATAGGAGACATTTTTCATCTAGCTGCAAACTAATGTAACTGTAACGTTATTATTAGAAACTCACCTAAATCCGTCTTGTACAGCCAAGCCTTGTACTTGGGGTCGGCAGCCCAATTTTCACCTTTCTTCAGGGGGGGCAGGGGAAACACTGTAATGTGTTTTTCAGGATAACAAGGTGAAAACTTTGGATGCCTTGTAACGTTTACTTGAAGTGAACTCACCCTCTGGATGTCTGCCTGTAAAGTGCTGAACAAAGTTAGCAAGTTGGAATCTGAAAAGTTTGATGGCACTGTTTTCCTGCTGGTTACTGCCAGTTCATTATTAATCCCTGATAATCCACCTTGAACACAGTCGCCTACTTGCGTTGATGACTCTAATTACTTCTTTCCTACTTGAAGAGTTGAGGTGGAGCTGTTGCTGCAGCTATACTGGTTCCTATCTTACATGTGTAGTTGTTATTTCTCCATCATGTTTTCTTTTTCCTTTGGCATTTAATGGCAGCCTACATCACTTGTAGGCATATATGCTGTGTCTGTCATGTCAAGAAGAATTGCATCTCTGGTACTCTCATGTCTTCAAACTTTTTGAAATCCCTAGAAGAAATCGGGATATTTGTGGAACTGTAACCTTGTGCTACTGAACACTCACAGTATGTGGATATAACTTGGTAGTCACAGAGTAACTTTTTGTAGTCACAGGTAATTAGACATGCTTAATGTCGATCTAGGGAATGGTGTTTTATCGATTATAGTATGGATTAATGCAAAACAAGGTCTGAAATAAACTTTTTAGCTCACCAGCCAAATATCTGGTAGAAATATTTCTAACCGCCAAACTTTTCTTTTTTACCAGCCAAAATATATAATGAACCGATTCTAATTTTCTTGGCTGATTCCGATTTTTTTTTAAGGGTCTGACCTGCCAATTCCGATTTTGGCCGATTCCGGTTTTCAGTCTTTCCAAGAAATATAATTGACAGCATTCACAAAACATTTTTGCAACTTTCTAAATTGGATGTTCTTAATAAAACACTGACAATTAAATAACTTATATATTTTCTCTAAAAGTGCTTCAGATTACAGCCAGGCCTTATTATAAGATTAAATTAATATTATGTACTACAAGAAACACGATCTCGCAAGATTTCGCGGGACGCGATTTTACTTGATCTTGTGTAGAAGCCGATGTAAACAAACCAGAGACAGACGTGGTGCAACAGTTTGCTGTAGTAAAACTTTGCAGTGAGAAAAACAGAAGAAGTTTAACGAGTCTGGATGAGAAAATGTTTGAGGAGACGCATCAACACAGGTTGTTTATTCTTCAGCCAGAACAGGAGGTGAGATTTTAACTGTCAGTCTGTGAACAGTAGTCTGCTGCTGGCTAACATTAGCATGAAGAGCTACAAAGTGTGCTGCTGTTTGGCGACACTGTCAGCTGTTCTGTCTCGTTGTAGACTGACTGTTTTCTCTTTATCCTGTACTTGGAGTCTGTCACTAACACTGACTTCATGCGAGCATATGTCTGAGTGTGTGCTGCTATGATCAGCACTGTGGTGGGTGTGACATTACGGCCAGTGTGTGCTGCGCGCATGATGCGACCATCGTGCAGAGTATGTGTGCGAATATGACGGGCACAGAATCAGATATGTGGTGCTGGTTCCGGTCTCTGGCCGGTCAATCGGTGCATCCCTAGAATAAATACAGCCTTTTTGTACCAATACTGGTATGTGGCATTCATTACTGATACCCAGTGGTACCTTGTTTTGATACTTTACACCCTCTCTGTAATAACAAAATGTAATTTGTTTTCTAAAAAATAATTGAAATGAATCAATTTCAACATTGTTTTTTTTTCATTTAGATTATTAAGTTATTTATTTAGAGCATTTTACACTTTGGTGTGTGTTAATTTCAGACTGTGATGGCAATATAGCAGATGACCATATCATCATATTTGAGTTTTCGGTGTTTCTACTGGTTGCTGCTGAGGGTAGTTCCTTTACTTCAGTCAGCCATAAAGTGTGTAGATCAGCTCGGATCACAGTATAATGGTTGATGAAAGGCTGTGTGCTGTGTGTTGTGTTTGCTGCCACAGAAAAGAATCAAAAGTCTCTGTTTATGTAACGTTACTACAGCTTCTTCCTGTACTCTTCACAGCAGAGCTGGACCATGAAAAGCTTAAAAAAATCATGAGTAAACATGATCAGGCATCCGATCGTGTTTGCTACTCTACCTGCAGTTTTCAGCCCTGGAACTATATATGAAAGAACTCTTGTTTCCTGGCTATTTTAATTGTCTTGTGTTTTGACTATTTAACTTTCTGCAGTGAGACCACACAGTGGTCATCAGTCTGCCTGGCTCCTAATTAGAGATGTTCATATTGTCAGGTAAATGTATGGCAGGCATGAGAGGTCCATGGCATTGGATTAGAAGAGGGGTTATCCCATTGCTTGTTGATGAAGATTGGAATTGCAACACATCTGCCAACAGCTTATATTGATTTCACATATAGTTGAACTTGTCTCATGTTACCAGGATTTTATTTCAATTAATTGCATTAATCCCAGGTGTAAATCAGCCCCCCATAAGATGTCTGAAACGAAAACCAGAAATGATCTGAGTCCAGAGGAATGAATTTGGGTTCAGAGTTTTGGGCTTTCAGAAATTTGTTCACACACCAGACTAATTTTGTGATGTTGCTGCATTGAAACTGCACAATAGAGTATTCAGGATCCACATTTACAGCCAAGTACAAGATGTGATTGTGGGAATAAATCCAGACAAAAGCCTGGTCTCCAGACCCAAATGGAAGTCTGCCCTAAAGCCTGACCACAAAATCCTAGTGGAACCTTTTTCTTTAAAGCTCTTGGACACCCATATGCACATCATCTGCCATTCAGACTGGCTAGACCTGTGCACAGACTGAAGTTTGTTGATAAATGTTGACGTTGTCCTGGCCTAACAGGTGCAACAAAACTATCAGGAGAGTCAGGGGTGTCGATCAGTCAGTCTGCAAGTGCCCTCACAGTCTTGAGATGAGGTCTGATCAGCTAAAATAACCAAAAACACACACATACAATCCTGAGCAAAAAATTGGCTTCTTGTTTTGTGTTAACTGAGCTCAGTACAGTGTTGGATGTCTGTTACGCAGCAGCCGAGATGAACTTGTTTTGACCTGAGGGTTTTCCGTAGCTTTTAGAGAGGCTTAGTTGTTTGGTAATGTAGCCACCAGGGTGGTTTTCATATGTGGATGGATGTTGACAGATGCCAAGATGACATGGGATTTGTGTCATGGAGAGGAACGACTCATCCTCATGAAATCCCCATACTCTGTAAAATGCAAGAAAATGAAGGAGGTTGGATTTTTCATATTTTGTTTAGTTGGATGATAATTTAGCTCAGTTGTAGTGCCTCAAGCCCAGTAACTGTTTGCAGTAGGGTTGTAACTGGGAGCACAAACAACAACAGGGAAAACAGAGACTGAATTTCTTTTCAGTTCTATAGAAAATAAATAAATGCTTTTATCAGTGGCCCATGGGCAACACTGACTATGTTTACATGCACATGAATTTTCCACTACTATGCAGAATATGACAATATTCTGAATTTGATATGGGTCATGTAAATGGCATATTCAGTTTGGATATTTTGATTTAAGCCTTATTGTGAATTTAGCATTTTCCCGTTAAGACATGTAGGATCTTATTCAGGTTTTTGGAGCATTCTTTGGACATGTACACAGGCATTTGGAATATTTGGCACAGTTGGGGTTTGGTTGTAGGAAAGGTAGGTTGTAAGTAGGGTTGGGTGATTGGACAAGTATACTGGCTCTCAACATTAGGGGTGTAACGATTCTGCTCAATACTTTTTCAGAATATGAGCAAAAACCAGAATATTTTGTGCATGTCCGTGTGGCACTGTGTGATTGAATGATTCATGCTTGGGCTGCAACTAACAGCTATTTTCATCATCAGTTAGTCTGCTGATTATTTATTGATTAATAATTTGGTTTACAAAATAGCAGAAAATGCAACTTTACAATTTTCTTAATCTCATGTTAGCACCTTCAGATTGTTCATTAGGACTGACTGAGAGTCCCAGACCTAAAGACAGTCAGTCAGATTTATGGTTGTATTTGACAAAGACTAGGTGTGAAATTTGAGAAACTAAAACAAGAAGCAGTTGATTGGCAGAATAGTAGCCGATTCAATTTTCAGCTCTAATTATTTCAAGTAATAAAAACAATAATGAACAGATTTGACAGATTTTTCAGTTGAATTACAAAACTGTGCACACATGTAGCAACATATGTCAATAAATATGTTTATTAGATTTCGTCTGTTTGTATTTAGAGCTCATTAGCCTGGTGTTTGTGGCATACTGGAGGTATTTTACCACAAATGCTCATTAATATTGTCATTATCATTTAGGCTATCCAATACAGCATTTGGTCACAATGGCATAAAATGTATATACACACTCACATTAGCAGTGTGCTGTATTGTGACCCATTCTCACACTCTTCCACCTTTTTAATTTCCTTTACACAGAAAAATGGGCTACTTGCAGATGATGTGGCTCCATCAGTGGGATGTTCTCTAGCTGAAGGCTGTTGCTTTTTTAAGTGACCTTTTCTGATAGAGGTTTAGATTTTGGTGATGTCCTCAGTGGTTTATTCTATCATCCTATCTGTGGGTATAGGGCTTGTTGGCTGATTACATTTAGGCTATATAATGCATTCTGCAGTGAAGATTATGTAACTACGTGTGCTGCTGACAGTTGAGCTTTCAGTGGCACGTGCTTGCACTGATGGTTCAGACACCTACCACATCATTATCAGTTCTTACCTTTGTGCTGTATTATTTCTCTGCTATAGAGGAAAAATCGAGGCTGTTTATGTGATGAAGAACTATGCTAATGGCTATCAAACCTGGTGTAGGATGTTTTACAGGTTGTTGACTAGTCACTCCCCAAAGACCGTACTGTGTTGTGATACATATGCTTAAAAATAAGTGTTTTATAATAGCAAAAGGTTTCAGATCAAGATTTTGCTGTATGTACATCTATGTACTTGCTATAATGCTGTCAGACTGTGTTCTGTTGTGATGCTTCTGGTGGGGTCAATAGTTTGGCCATAATGGCTTATGGTGCCGTCTTTCTTGGGAAACACTGCTTGGATGAAGTTAGTGCTTAATTTGTACCATTGTGCTTAAATCTGAAAAGGTGCCACACACGATGCACCTTGTTACAGTACCAGTTAATTTTACCGCAAAAATTTAGGTTCAGATTTGCTTCATCAACCTCAACTTCACTTCGTCACCACTCACAACAGGCTTAGTTGACTTATCTCATGTGGTCCAGCTGTGCCGTCTTGTCTGTTTGTGCTGCTGCTCTTGCTGTCATATAGCATAACACAGAGGTTGTTGTAGTTTGTGACATTTCTGAACAAGTTCTAAGCCCTTTTGCAGCAAGGGTTGTCTAGTTTGGCAACAGTCACAAAATCAAATATTACTATGTCTGAACCTAGTACTCATACATATAATGATCCTGCTATACAGTGGGCTGGTTCCACAAGGGATTCTTATCATTCTATATTCCTATATCAGTTATTTCCTGGGTGTTGTAGCAACCCTATAATTTTAATTGTTTCAAGTATGAAAAAAAAAGTTTTGTCTGTCATTTTGGCATGATCTGCCATGGTACTGTAGTCTAAATATTACCACATCCATGGAGAAAGATGTGAAATTCAGTCAGAATTAAACAAGAGTTGAAAAGTGAACTTACTTAAGCTGTTTGGTTTTTCTCCTCTTTTCTCAACACCATTATCTTTAGCTTTCACCCACCATTAGGTGTGCACGTCCCCCAATTTTTATTATTTTTTTTAAGTTATATTTTTGGGCTTTTATGCCTTTATTTGATAGTATAGCTTAAGAGTAGACAGGAAGGGGGGTGAAGAGAGGGGGGATGACATGCAGTAAAGGGCTGAAGGCAGGAGTCGAACCAGCGGCCACTGCAGAGGACTGATAGCCTCCATACATGGGGCGGACGCTCTACCAACTGAGCTAAACGTCCGCCCCACGTCCCCGAATTTTTAAGATCAGCGATCGGCTGTTTGTTGTTTCTTGCCAGAATGGACCAGAGTCAAAGTTAATATATACTTCCAACATTCACATTCGAACATTTACTCAAGCTTGTACCTTTGACTTTTTGTCAAAGAACCAGATATTTTCTAAGGCATTCTTAATATTTTCTGTTGATGAGTTAACCAGAAGAGTTTCATGCCGATCCAAGCCCATTGAAATGCTCCAACTGTGATTCACAAAACAATGAATAAGAGAAATAACTGGGACTTTAACTTAAGGAAACCAGGATGCTCAGAATAGCTTCTCCCACTTCACAAATGCTATAGATGCATTCAGGTGATCATTAATCTATCAAGGCGTGTGTATCGGCAGCACATGACCAGTGCATAGAGCTCAGATCGTCCTCATGAGAAGGACAGCTGTTCTTGCCAGCCTGATGCAGGAGGAGTGTGTTTGTGTGTGTGTGAGTGAGAGAGGCAGAGAATGACTCATTGGCTCTGTAGCAGTGAGGTAATTCTAGATCTGTTACTAATGCCAAAGGGAGTCCCTGCTTGTTTTACCGCTCTCTTTGTGTGTGTGTGTGTGTCTGTCTGTGTGTGTGTATACATGATGCACATCTACGCCTGTGTGTTAAAACTCAAGAGAGATGTGTGTAGTTTGACATTGTCTCTGCTCTGATGTCCCAGCTCTGTGTGGATTCTCCATGGTAACAAGCTGCTAAGCTGCACTGTTACTCAGTTGTTTTTCCTGCTGGGGAAAGGAGGTGACTGCCAAAGTAAAAGAAGTTACAACATTGCTCCCTGAAGGAAATGTTCATGTGCTGTTTTGTTTCATTCAGGGATTAAATGTAGGGCCAGAGCTGGCTGCTGTGCACTCCCAGTGATATTCCAGCAATCAAAGCTAACAAAATGTCCGTAGTTTGAACACTGTGGCACTCTCTAGCCTAACAATCTAACTTCTTTTACTTAAGATCTAAATATGTCACAAAACACAGTTCATTGAGCCACATAGTCATTGAGTATGTGCAATGAGTTACAGGGACAAGCAGCAAAGCACAGTCAGCGAGGGAAACGCCATTCATGAGAATACTTAATAAACAAACGTGAACCAAAATATTCCAGAAGGCAACTGCACCCGAGCCCGAACAAGCCTGAATCCAGAAAATGTGGCTAACACTTGGCCCTTACTGATTCATTGCCATGTTTGTTTAAGAGTGGTTCCTCTGTTACCTTATCCAGCACTAAGCCAGATGGGAGTACCTCTCATTAAAAGTGAATTGGTTCCTAACTAGTACATTTAAAACGGCCATTGGCTTGGTCACTCACACATTACACAACCGTCTAATCTTTCTCTCTTGGATCAGTATCATCAATTTACTTTCAGTGTTGGAAGGGATGGCCATAAGG
This sequence comes from Lutjanus campechanus, assembly GCA_027495735.1. NCBI lineage: Eukaryota > Metazoa > Chordata > Actinopteri > Lutjaniformes > Lutjanidae > Lutjanus > Lutjanus campechanus. The sequence continues at coordinate 14,505 of JAJHUR010106039.1, forward strand.
GGACTATGCACTTATAATCCATTCTGTATTCACAGTATGATGAGTGGAGACCTATGTTAAATTCACCTCAGTATTATCCTCAAGATGTACTCAGCCACTGTAAACTGATTGAGAACAGTGAAATCTCACCGTGCGTGATAATGAGATCTTCTAATACATTGTTAAATGGCACATCTGTGGCAGCTCAAGTGATATTTCTTTTAATTATAAATTGAGACTTTATGTAATCAAAGCATGTAAGTAAATAAAATACTCCTCTGCATTTATTTTGGTCTTGCTTCAGCGACTCGCGTCGGATTAGTACAAGCCGGACTGTAAATGGGATTGACAGCAGGAGTCATTTCATATGGAAATGTGGGCTTGTGCTCTACTCTTCTAGTGTGTTTTACAGCCTCCCCACCAAGGCGTGTGTTTTTTATGTCTTTGACTCACCAGTCTTGTTATTTATCTTACTCCCTTAATTTCAGTTCAATGATGCCTCATTGACTTGACAAATTTTAGACATTTGCATTGCCAAAGTGTGTGTAAGAACTAAATAATCTGTCTTTCTCTCTCCCCCCTCCTTCCCACTCTCTTTGTAAACCCCTGGCTGTAGGTGAAGTGTTTGGGTCTCTGGAGGTGAACTGCTGCCTGGTCCAGATGGCTCATTGTTGTATCTGCTGCCCTGCCCCTTTAATAACACACTTTTGGCATTGGCCAGTGTCACTAGTGCTGTTTTATAGCTCACAGTGTAAATGTGTGTCACAGCAGGTTCTCTTTGTGCTCGTATTTTTTGGGCTGCTGAATTTCAGACAGCATTATGTTTATGTTGTCTGGTGATAATGTGAACAGATGTAGTGTATCCGAGGAGAAGACAATACAGCAGAGGGAGTGCAGCTGTGCCTCCTGTCTTGTCTTGAAGATGAACAAATCAAAGGTGCTTTCAAACTGGTAGTTTAGTCAGAATTCTGGTGAACCTCCCCTTTACAAAAAAAAGGTCAACCAACAGAAAATTAAGTGGGTATTTTGATAATCAATTAATTGTCATTACTTGTGCAAAACTGGCAACAATTTTCTAGGGTCAATTTCTTAAATGTGAGGACTTGCTGCTTTTTGCTTCAAGAAGACATCACTTAGGACTGTGTTCTATGGATTAAAACAGTTGATTAATTGAAAAAATAATTGATGGAGTAATTGTAAATAGGAATGCATGATATTGGATTTTTGCCAGTATCCCAATATCTGTCATGCGGATAGTTGTCAACTCCTTTTGACCAAATGCCAATAAAGGCACTTTTTTCTCCACCTAATTGCAGAGAACATCAAGTTTTGAAGTCTGGTGTTTATTTTTTTAGGGTTAGGGTTATTCCTGAATTGATTTTATGACCAACACTGAGCAATCACTGCAAATAGCAACTTTGCTATCTGTTTGGACACTTTAAAAAATGTCCACACAGAGGACATCCTCATGTCACATACACATGACTGAAGTGTCATCTTAGCCTGTGATATCGGCATAAATGCAAATGCAATATTTCCTTTGAAAGCCTATAACGGTAGATGACATTCTGTTATTATTGTGCATCCGGGGCCCAAGTTAACTTTCTTTTTCCACCAGCCAAATGGCTAGTGAATTAGAGCTGCACGATATATCGTTTGAGCATCGTCATCGTGATGTACATGTGTGCAGTAGTCACATTGCAGGTCCTGCGATGTAGGAAGCAAATGAACTCAACGTGTTCTCATCTAATTTCAAGTAGGTACCTGACACTGACACACACTGTGCGCAACGATCCACCAAACACAATCGTTCTTAATCAGTTTGCCAAAGCAGACTACGCCCCTGCACATGGAGTGAGTCGCTGGTAACAACACTGAATAAATGAGCAACGAACAAGAGAAAATTGCCGAAAACGAAGACTTTATATGGAATTATTTCGGTTACAAGAAGGATGATATTGACCAAACACGTGTTCTGTGTTGACAGTGCCTTGCACCTGTTGCAACAGCGAGAGGTAACCCAACTAATTTGTTTGACCATTCACGTCGGCACTAGGGATGCAACGGATCACAGTTGATCCGTGTCCCGTACAGATCGCTCTCCACGGTTCGGCACGCATGTGATCCGCGGACATGAGAGCATCATAGTTTTCCTGTCACTGTTACTTTTGTATAAGTTATAATACCCGAAATCTCAATGGAGACTTGCAGTGAAATACAGGACAGATGGTGCTGTGTGCAGCGCACCTCTGCGAGGAGCGACTGATTTAAAAGCCGCCACATCGCCTCGAGTGAAATCCAGACCATGACATTTTTCACCGATGTAACTATGCTGTCGTCATAGAAACACTATGACGGCAAGACTGTGATGTGTATTGAGACTCTGGTGATATCAGCTGTCGTAACTTCTACACAGCTCCTCTCTGCTCACCGGTACAGCTCTGTCTCATCCTGTCTGTGACACAGTGTGTCTGTGCTGATTGATCATGACTTCTGACCAATCAGATGTGCTGCTGTGCTGTAGGCGGGACATTGAAATTTTCCAAACGATCATCGTCAGCCCATCTATCGGCGATTGACGATGTCATCGTCCCCCCTCTCACCTCCTCCTGTCCTCTCCAGTCTCAGCTGGGAGATGTGTGCAAGCGGCGAATTCATTATTTTACGCATGCTGCATACGTTCATTACGTCCAATTGACAAAGTAAAATCACAAAGTGTCTAGAAATTGCAGGTTCTCACACTTATTTCCCATTTTAAATGGAGAAATACGGCTGCAGACCTTCTGAATTCAAGTTTCACTCTTTTACCAAACTAAGACGAGCTTAATTGACTCGTTAACTCCTCAGAGAACACACTTAATTCAAACTCGACAGAAAAACATGTAAAACTCACCAAAATTGTCTGTCCGTTCTTCCAACAATCACCAGCTCTGGTTTGGTCAAAATAAATCCTCACTTTACCGCATGAAAAGAGTGTAAAAAGTCGGATTCTGCAGGCTGTTTTCCTCTCACTCCTCACCCAGCTTAGTGCGCTCATGGTCCGCTGAGTGGGTGTGAACTGCGCCGCTGGATGAGAGCGCAGTGCAGAGCAGAGGCTGTCACTCTGCAGACTATTACATTAGCAAAATAAAAATCGTCCAAAAAAGCAATTGACGATGGATTGTCTAATCGCCCAACGCTAATTTGAGCTTTCACTTGGTGTTT
>JAJHUR010106045.1:0-11519 GCA_027495735.1 Lutjanus campechanus
GGCACAACGTGGAGGCGAAGTGACTTCAGATTGTTTAACGCGCACCTACAAGTTGATTATCCTGCTTATACCCTGGTCATTTGCCAACAATATGAAACAAAAGCATTCACAGTTTTATTTGGTGAAAATTTTGCACTCAAAATCTAAAGTTATGAAGCAAGAGTTTTCTGTTGTCATGACAAGAAATAACTCTTGTCCCTTTTACAATGAAACTCAGCTGGCTTACTGCAGTTGATAATGAGTAACACCGCGTCTTAACCAGGAGTGATGTGAGCGAACAACTGTCCACATATACGAATGATGTCGCACCAGCGCACTTGAGACTCCTCTCTCTGTAGATGAGTAAATTAGTGTGTCTGAGTTATTTATTCATAACTAACGTAATTTTCTTAAATCAGCCTTGTCTCTATGTAGTTTGAGGATAGTTTACTTACTTGTAAGTCCCAAAAGTTCCCCTTTTCCTTTTGGACCCTGTCTTTTTTGAGGATATTCCTATAAAATGGCTGACGCGTTAGTTCGTCTCTCGTCCTCCCTTTCGACTACTTTGATGAGTCAAGGATGTCACATCGTTTTTAACCAGATAAAATAGGTTGGAGGTTTGTGAAACCTGGTTGAAATAGAACCAGGGCAGGCGATTTTTTTTCAAGTGAGCTGCGCCTCTCTCAGCTAGTTCGCTGACACATGGAGCAGGTTAGGGCATCCTCATTTAGGAAAACTGAAGCAATCAGCTGTTCGCTTGCTCGCTAGAAAGAGATGTGAGCTGTGACAGCTACAAGTTGGGTAGCAGATGAATTTGCTACAGTGATTAAATCTGAGCCAAACTACAGACTATGGTATAAGTGCTGTAACACCACAACAACTATTCATTTACTTTGCAACTGGGGGTTGTGGAAAGAACTTTCCATAAGCACCGGCTGCCAGCCAAACAGACGACTACCCATTGAAGTCCATCCGGCTACTTTTATTAGGCTGTTGTATTGATTTAGATTCTAATAAAAAAGGTTTGATTAACAAGTTGTGATTTGCTGTGCTGTACATTTTCCAACCACAAGCCTCCACTTCAGAATAATGTGAGCATGATGATGACAGAAAAACATGCCTGTCTGTCTCTCATTCATCCCATGTGCTGGGACTGTGGGCCCTCTGCAGCAGCTGTGAGTTTGACTCCTGTCTGTCCTATAAAATTAAAGGCATAAAAGCCCCCCCCCCTCCTGAAAAAAAAAAGGACTGGATTGATTGCACAGACAGGGAACATCCTCAACAGACGCACTACTTAAGAAAACACAGGTGGCAGAATTAAAAATTCCACTGAGAGCGCTGCATTTTCCATATACGTCATGCAGACATTTATGAGCTTCTCTTAGACACATTGCAAACACTCTGAAACAGCCGATGTTGTTGAAGTAACCATCCTCTGTCATATGAGGAAAATGTAGGCGATGACTAAGCCTCACGCTGTAATTAAAATGTCTGAAAAAGCTTTTGTATTTCTTGACATCGATCAACTGTGCTCACTAATGTCAGAGGCCCTGAGTTGAGATATCAGGAGAGAAAACGTTGTATGACTGAATTCCCCGTCAGAGATCTTACCACATCAGAAATTTCATGTAAAGCCAGGAGGTCGAAGATGTTTGAACAGATGTTTGACTTTCCAGGTTTTAGTTTTTAAAATTAGTTTTAAATTGTAAATTATATTACAATTGCATTCACTCGGATCCTTTTTTTTCCCACCTTTTTTCTGCAACCTGCAAGGAACAAGACATCATTCTGTATGTCATGTCATCAACCTGACATTATGTCATTTTTATGGTCTGAATGCAGCAAAGTGGCACATTCACTGTTTCACAAAATATGGTTTCAGTGTGTCCTAATTCCAAACTGCATACTAAATATATAATATATATATTAATGCGCTTAGTGGATTGTTTCTGCAATTAGTATACCTAATAAAAATCAACTTTCTTAAAATTTTGACACTGCTAATTAAACTTCACAAACAGGAGCCAGAAATGTTTTGTCAAGGATGTAATTTTTGTTGTGTTTTATGGAATGGTCACAAAGATGGTCTACCACCTTCCACATATTGTTAAAACAATGTTTACAGCTCCTTCATATCCTCCGTGCTTTGCACTGTGGGAGAATATTGTCCATCAGCAGCATGCTTATGTTTTTATTTTAAATTTTGCATACTGACTGTTATGAGATTACTCATTTCCCTCATTCTGTCACTCGATCTCTACAGGAAATAGAAGAAGACAAGAAGAAAGCGGAGCAGGAGGGCATCGCCGTGACAACGCCAAGGAAGCCCCGCCCCCATGAGCCAGAGACGGACAGAAGGAAGACGGAGAAAGAAAACTTCACCGTCACAGTCGACCTTTCTAAACCGACAGGGGTAAGACGTGACGTGGATCCTGATGTTTTTAAAAATCAGCACATTCAACGATGCATATTAATTCAAAACCTCGTTGAAGGCAGGTGCTGGGCCAGTAGAAGACGGCAATGAAAACATGAATGAACGTCTGCACACTGAAACTCCCTTTAGTGCAATTTATTGACACATCCACCTCACCTCACCTCGCATTGATCCCTTAAAACTAAAGAATGAATATCAGTTACAGTGAAGCTTTTCAAGCTTTCCATCATCTGCTGATGTTTTGTTGGCTGTAGAAAAGATAACCTCTTTATTTCATGATGATCCTGCAGACAGAGGACGCAGCCTATAAACTATGACAGATTCTCATTACTGTGATCAGTTTACCCACCGCACGCCTGCCTGTCTGGTCTACCCATCATGCCCTGCATCAGTCCTCTGTACCCACTTCTTGTGTCCACTCTGGTGTTACATGTATAGGCTGGCAGTTGCATGTGGTATAACCTGAGATATATTTATATCTGTATACATAAAATACTTTGTTACACAGATGCAAAAAAAATGAAAATCTAAAAAATCAGATTTTTCAGTTTTGCTGTAAAGCATAAATTCTAAACTGTATGTAGAAAAAATATAACACGGAGAAAAAGCATGAAAAGCAATCATGCTGTTGGCATAAAATTAAGTCATAACAAAGTTAACATAACGAGAGTTTATGAGATGAGAGTTTTCATCTGCTTTCTTATTACTGTGTGTTTCCTTCAGTTATCCATGTGGCCTCTGCAAAGATTTGATTTGGCAAACGTTTCTGGCAGTTGTATTAGAACAGAGCTGAGATGTTCTGTACCTGTTAAAGCAGCAGATTCTTCTGCAGACTGAACTTCAGTCAACATGTTAAAATACACAAACGTCCTGCTCTGTAAGTTTATCCAAATCTTTTTATGTTCAGTATGCAGCTAATTTCAGTCTGTTACATCTTTTATCATGTAGAACAAGTTATGCAAATGCATAACAGTGAACCAGCACCATGTGAAGACATACTGAACACATGGGTCATGTCATTAGTTTCCATTTAAACTGGAAAAAAAGGAGTGCAGCTGGAGTGTGTTGATGTTGGCTTCTCATAAAGGTTCTTTGCACAGTCTGAGAAATTATATCAACATCAAAAATCCATGCAAATTTCAACATAAGGACTTTTCACACTGGATATTCTTAGCCCAGGGCTATCCTTAATCCTGAGCTAAGAGTTAACTCTGGGATAACTTAGCCCCTTTTCACACACACATTGTTAACCCAGGGTTAAGCTAAGCCCAGAGCTATGTGATTCATACTGTGCTTCTTTTAGCTCTGCATTAAAGCCTCTGTACATCCACACAGGTGTTTCGTGTTCTAATCTTTTAGCCCTGTTTCACACTGACTGCTTTCAGCCCTGGCTTTAGATTCAGGCTGAGTGAATCTGCCCCTGCTCACTGCTGTTTCAAAGCAAGAAATGCTCAGACATGGTGTTTACTGCTAACACGTGAAAAGCCTCACACGGAGACGTTAACAAGATTAAAAACCTGATTTTCACTGGAGGGGGGTCTTAAACATAATCAACAGATTTACACATTATCAGCCGTCTTAATAAGTTCTGTAAAACCTGCAGAAACAAGTTATGAACACATGAACATGTCATCACCTTTTGTAAGTTGATAAGTTATTATCGAACAGTTGTTTATTTACACATCCAGCTGTTACAAAGCAACATGATCATTTCATTATGAGTCGTGTTTGTGTCCACTCGATGAATGTCAGTCAAATATAACCTCTCTTTTAGCTCTTTTTTTTTTTGTCTCATCCAACCATCCAACTCTCAACCAACTCCTGAGGGGAAATCTAGCACTTCAGCTGCTGAGTGCTCCATTATTTTCACCACATAGTCAAAACTTAGACAAAAATGATGTTATGAGAGCAGTGAGAGTGAACCAAACAGGAAAGATGTGGTTGGACAGCGATGAGATGCACGTTCAGCTGATGATTCTCTGCATGTTCATCACTACCACTTTGTTTTGATATATTGGTACCATAAAAAATAAAGATTACGGCTGCTTTAACTATCAGCTACAGCTGAATGATGACGACTGTAGTACTTGTAATTCGTAGGTTATTTCTAATCGGCCTCCTGTAGACCGCAGCAGGACAGATGAAGGTTGGTGTTAATCAGGTCGCAGAGGGACGGTGTCTGAGCCGTCCGCTCCTGCAGAGGTCCAGATTGTCTCAAAAACACTTCTGATGACTGCAGACCCCTGATGTTCAACCTGCAAAGGTTAAAAGACAAAGAACAGGGTGGCGTCTGCTCCACATGTGTACCTGTCTGAATGGATATCGATTCAGGGTCAAATGTGGTTAATTAGTCTGTTAAACCTTTTCTACAGCTTGACAGCAGACCTCTGATCCCTGAGCTTAGAGAACCGACTCTCTGAGTTCATCATGTTGTAGTTTTGCATAATCCAGACCCTGATTAGTCTTTTCTACTCTTTATATGGAATCAGTTTGAATTAAAAGTACAGGACAGGAAATTATTTTTCAACCGTTGGCAAACGGGCTACAGTATTTTCAGAAAGCAAAAATCTTTGCCACTTTATTACCAGCCGAATATAATGGTAGTCGAGTGCACATCCACAAAACCTCAGTGGAAGAAGGTGCTTGATATCCAAAGTACTCTTTAGTAATGGTAGAATAGAATATGACCTTCACATTCAGTGAATCACAATCTGTCAGAACAAAAATAAGCATCAGTGCAGAGCAGCGAACAGTGGAACCAACCAAATATTACAGCCTCAAATGTGAATTTGCACTGTGGTTTATTGTTGGTGTGAATTGGTTGAAATGATGCAGTATTTCGCAAGAAAAAAACATCTTAAACATATTGTTTCAGTATAATAGTACATACTTCTTTTTCATTGGTAGAAGGATTTTATTTTTATCTTGTTCATCTTCTGTCTGTAAGGATGAGGGATAAAATGATTACAGGATTCACTTTCAAACACCATAAAATTCCTGAAAATTAAACTTTTCAAATTTTAATTATCGTTTGAACCGTGTTTGATTACTGAGCTTTGAAAAACTCCCAGTAAATACTGTCCAGCATCAGCCAATATTAGCAACAGTCCCCCAGACGCAGGCACAATATTTGTTTTGCGTTAATGAAAACCTCGACATCGTAAAGAACAGGGTGCCATTTCAAATAATTAGAGGTGTTCAATATGAAACTTGTTGAAATGATTTCAGTACTTTCAGCACATTTTAAGAGATATTATTCCTGATAATCATGATAATTTTGGTCACTATAATCATGAAATTAAGTGTCTGACCATCAAGTTGTGTCTCTCTACACATTCTGACTGAAATAATTAAAGTAATCAGTAACTATGATTTGGAGGTGATGTCTGTACTGTACTCACTGTCTGTGTTTCCTGCAGGAGAAGAGAGTCGTGAACGACTGGAAACCCGGGACGCCTCGCGGCCGGAAGACATCAGAGGGCAGCGAAGGTCACGGAGGCCCGAGCGAGGTGTTCAGAGGGCCAAACGACGGCCACAGCCCCCCCAGGAGGACGGGATCGGGACGACTGGGTCGGGGAGGACAGAGAGGAGGAGGAGGAGGAGGAGGAGGAGGAGGCCGCCAGGACAGGAGAGACCGGGAACCCAGGACACCCAGAGATGGAGAACCCGGGGAGTCTGGAGGACAGGGACGTAGAGGAGGGAGGAGAGGAAGAGGAGGAGAAGGAGGAGGAGGAGGAGGAGGAGGAGGCGGAGGCGGAGGAGTGGGAGGCGGGACACCAGGTGGCATAGACAGGAAATCCAAGGTGAGTATGATGAACTTCTGTTCATAAGCTGCTAAACTTTATTGATCGATGTGAAGTGGTGGATTATGATTAAGGTTGTGTTCAGACAAACAAAATCTAAAATACCTGCTTCTGTGATTTTTCCTGAGTTGTTAAATTCTGTCTCCTTTAAAGTGTAACTTTGGTATTTTTCAACCTTGACCCATTTTCCCATGGTTTTGTGTCTAAGTGACTAATCAGACGAACAGTTTTTGAAATTGCTCCAGTTTTTGGGGAGAGTGCTGCAGCTGGTAGAAGTGAAACTAAGCCAGAACGTAAGGATCCAGGCTGAAAAATACAGAAATTACCCTTGAACGCATGAGTTTTTTCAGTCTGAATGCCAATGTTCCCATCTTGTATTTCTAAAATAATTACTTGTAATCTGTCACTAATAATTGCTGTCCTATGTTGCTGTTTTTTGGACAGGAGTGGGAGGAGAAGAGGCGGCAGAACATCGAGAAGATGAATGAAGAGATGGAGAGAATAGCAGAGTATGAGAGAGGACAGCGGGTACGAGAGTCAATGTTTCCCAGAGTCCAAGATGACGTCCTCAACCCAAAGATTTTCAGTTTACTGTCATAAAACCAAAAAATATTCACATTTAAGAAGCTGAAATCAGAGAATTATTTTTCTTTTTTTTTAAAAAAATACTCCAATTGATTAATCTAGCTTTGTTTTATTGTTTTAAAAATTGTTCACACTACAACTTTATCGACAACTACAGTGGTGGATGATATTGTTGGGATCACTTTCAGAGCAATTTGATGAACAATAAAACACTGGCAGCCAATCAAAATGCATAAAATATTGTAGTATACAACCACTCGTATAACAGAACATTAGGCTGCAAATTGCACAATAAAAAAGTAATTTTACCGGAGACACACTGTCAAACGGTGTTTGGTGCTGGTGGGAGCTCTGTAGTTCGTTTGGTCCTGACAGATTTCCCCACCGTCAGTCGCCAGGAAACCATCAGATTGATGTTGACTTATATGAAATCATGAATAAAAGTTGTCTTTAAAAGATGACAAGCTACATTTGTCTTTGAAGAATTTCATGAACCCATTCAGAAACTTTCAGGTTTTCTTTTTTTTTTCTCTCTTTGCAACATACATCAGTAACAGGTTCAGTAACAGAATCCGTTTGCCTAAACTGCCAACACTGCTGGAGTTGTTATTGTGCATCAGTGTGGATGCTCACATCCTTATTGTTAAACTTATTGTTATAGTTATTGTTCTTGGTGTGGACGGGCCTTTAGAATTGTGTTTTACATAAAAGCAAGCTGCGATCTGCAGGAACATGGACGGCAAACTTGACCTGAGTGTTGGATTTACATTTCCTTCTCCGTAGCCGGATGGTGACAAGCCGATCCGTAACTTCCTGGACGACCCGAGACGTTCAGGCCCAGCACCAGACACAGACCGTAAGGAGGGCAGCAGGAGGCATGTACGAAACTGGGGAGGGCTGGACTTTGACAACGTGAAGACAGGAGCAGAACTGGAGAAAGAGTGGACCGTGAGTCATGTCATTCTTTAAAAAAAGGGGTTATAAAAATTATGCTGAGGGAATTCAGTCCTGTTCCAGCAGCGCTTTTAACAACCAAAACCTTCTTGGATCATTTTTTCACTTCCTACTGTCGCATTATTAATATCTCTCGCTGTGGATTTCACTTTGTGACCCTTCCTGTCCCTATAGAGTCGAAGGCCTGGTCCCAAAGGCTCTGTGGACATGACCATGTCCATGACCGGCCGGGAGAGAGCAGAGTACCTGCGCTGGAAGAAGGAGCGTGAGCAGATCGACGAGGAGAGACTCGCACGCCATCGCAATGCCACGGGCCAGTGGAGACGAGAGTGGGACGCACAGAAGACGGAGAACATGTGAGAAAGGGGGACTGGAGGGATCTTTATTTATTTATTTATTTTTATTAAGGAAACTCTGAACTTTAATTTAACTAGATTTCTGTGATGCTGTCTGAGAAAGACATGTTGTCAAGATTTGCTGCTGACCGAAGCCTCTTTTCTGTGTTCTTCATGCCTGTATTTGTGTAACGTTGAATTCTCTCACCTTTTGGCATCCAGCACTTCCCTAATGTTTCACTGAGTACAGTATTAATTTTATCTCGAGCTGCAACTAATGATTTTCCTCATCGGTTTCTCAATTCATTGAAAGAAAACAAAATGAAAATGAAAAAGCAGGAAATTATAATTTAAAAAAAAAGGTTTAACCTTCCTCGGAAAATCAATTATCAAAATAATTGCAGATAAATTTTCTGTCAATAGACTCATTGCTGCAGCTCTATTTTTATTGTATTGAATTTACAAAAGTCATGTACCTCAAAGGGAAATCTAGCCACCAGAGGATGTGAGCAGCATCAAGACAACTAATTAACAAAACCAGAATTCACTCTTAAAGTCACAAAAACAGAGCAAATTTTTACTTTCTAATTTCTACTCTAATTATGATTTGTGAGAACCTACTTTCATAAGAGAACATCCCGACTGTTTTGTACCAAAATGTACATCACAAATACACTGAGAGTCAGATAAGCCGTGTTTCCACCCAAAGTGCCCCGAACTTTAAGTCTCAGGAACTACTTTTAAAGGAATTAAAAGGTTCCTTCATCCCTTCGTTGTCTGTGTTTCCACCATGAAGCTTCGGCAGTTTAGTTCGCTGACGTATGAAAAGGCAACAGCTGTTTTTACACGTCATTTTTGCACATGACTTTACAACAATGATGATGCCGTAAAGTGACAAACAGGCATCAATATTTGATTATTCATCATTATTTGTATATGTTGATGTGTCAAAGCGAGATGAAGAAAAAACAAACTAGTTTGTGGCTGCAGATTTTTAAAATGGTGGTTGAAATAAAATGCTGTAAGTGCTCGACCAATCAGAAATGTGGGGTAAAGTTTCTCTACTTTTAGAAAGTACTAGGTCCTGGCCCCTGTGGTGGAAACACACTTACTGCTTTTCAACCAACAAGAACCAAGTGATAGTTCAGTGCTGGTTCTACTGCAGGTTCACCGTTGGTTCAACTTGAGGACCATCTAAGAACCGACTTGATTTTCCACAGACTATAGAGAGCCACTTAACTGTACACACCTCCGGTTTCCCAGCAACACTCAGACACAGTAGGTGGCGGTAATGCGCCATAACGCAGGTTGCCACTCTTCATAAACAGGAAGAAAAAGAAGCACAACAACTTGTAACTACTTTTAACAGCTATTAACTACAACTACTGCCAACTAAATGATAAAATGATTACATCATCAACAGATTGTGTTACATTATATTTGGTAACCCATTCGATTATGTGACCTGCAGTGTTGGAAGATGTACTCAGATCAGGCTGCGACTGAAATGCTGCTTACACATGAACTCATCAGTATTTAAGATGTACTTGTAATGTATTAAACATATCAGATACTTTACTTGAGTAAAGGATCTGAGTACTTCCTCAAACGCTGCAGGTCTCAGGATCTGGTGGGTGACCAAATACGATGCAACACCAGTCTGTAGCCCCTCGCATCTCCAAAACATGTTGCAGCAAACTTTCCAAACAGACCTTATTTAGATAAACTGACCACACATCAAACATTAAAACTTTATGTACTAACAAAGTATTAACAGCTTTTATTCTGTCTGAAAATCTCAGCCACACTGGTGGATGTTTTCTTTTGGTTGCTCATGATAATCCCCCCCCAGCCCCCCCCCAGCCCCTGAGATAGTGGCTCTTACTCTCTTGGTCCAGCAGAGAGTTGTTGCCACTCTGGCTACAGTTTTCAGGTCTGACAGCCAGTTCATTGGCTGTCGAAACACAAAGAACTGGTTCTAAATTAGACTCCATCTCTGAACCAACCCTGAAACTGCCTCAGTTGAAAAGGGATAACTGAGTTCCTCTCAAGCTCCCCGGGGAAAGTATATTTATCATTTCACAGGTGTGATTTGGGGAAAAAAAAAGTTTGAAAGCCAAGTTACCTGAACAGTGTGAAGACATAAAATTGGTTTGCATATTTTAGCTTCCAATAAGAGCCAATCTTCCACTAACTGCCAATTTTTGACTTGTTCACTCTCTGTGGTTTACCGCCCTGTTCATGTACCATGTCAGCTCTTATCTCAGGTCTAGCAGAGATTTAAATTGGATACAGCTGGAATAATGTCAGTAAACTTGGCTGTGATCCACTAAACCAGTGAGCTCAACAAACTAAACCTTTACACTGAAAATACAGTATATCAAGTCTCCACTGAGGTCCTCATCAAACAAAGACGGGGGACATGTTGGGAGAGAAAGAGTTTGTCGTCATCTTTATTCCAGCTGACAGGCGCTCAGAGTGGCGTGACAAGAAAGACACGCTGATACTTGGTGCGTGTGTGCACGTGTTTGTGTGTCTGACCCTGCGGCTTTTTTCACAGGTTCAAGGAGGACCCATATGTGGCTGCAGAGGGCAACACACCCGAGCAGGGCAGCAGGAGAGGCAAGTACACTTACACACACACGCACACACACCACCACCACCAATGTGCTGTTGCTGTGGTTACACAACAGCTGGCGGGACAGCACCTCCATCCCATGTCACCCCAACATGCCGTCGTCGCACACACACACACACACATCATAGGACACAACAGCATCTCCCTCCTCCAGCTAATTAAGGCCGTTATGTAAATGAGAGTTGATTAAGCTCGTTATGTAAATGCTTGCTGTATTTCCCCGGAGTCCACATCAACCTCTTAAGCCGCGGTCGTGCTGAGCTGAGCGGAGCCTTCAGAAGGACCCCAGCTCGCCTTTATGGGTGCTGACTGACTCTCTGTCAGTGAAGGCAAAAACAACAAAGTAGATCAGGAGCACTGACCACCATGAACCAGATAAAAATATATATATTTAACATGTTTCAAAAAGATGCACAGAAATGAAATTCTCATTCTGTTAAATGTTAAAAAAAACGACAGCTGTCCATTGCAACAGCAAAGCCCAAAGTTATGTCTTTAAAATGTAGGACTCATCCTCACCTGGAGCCAAAAATCCACCTAAGAAGAACTCATTTTTTATATTAAAATGGATAAACATTTTAGCAAAACAATAATTAGCTAAAATATGTTTTATATTGTATTATATTATATTATTATAACATATTTTGGCTAATTATTGTTTTGTTTTGTTCTGTGTGTTTTGCTAAGATGTTTGCACATGTTCTTCTCAGTTATATAGACTTTTTAAACTGCTGTCCTGGAGATGATTAAAGTTATTGATTTGAATTTGAAAGGAAATATTAGTATGAAAT
>JAJHUR010106046.1:2289-18071 GCA_027495735.1 Lutjanus campechanus
GAAAGAAGACCGACAACTTTTCCTAAACTCCTTGTATATGTTAATATGATTTTCGTTTCCTTTACTTATTTATTAGCCTAATTAAATAAATAATAAAGTAATTCTTGACAACGTAGCTATAATCCAGTTTCCCAAGAATCTGATTATGTTATCCTGATTACATGTAATCCATTGCTACCCAACGCTGAATATAGAGTTCAACAAAGCTAATAAATATTTTTGTCCTCTCTTTCTCTAGTGCACCATGATGCTCCCCACAGGACGCGCTCGGACACTCTGCGCCGCAGGAAGCGCACAACTTTTAGCAAGGCGCAGCTCAGCGAGCTGGAGAGGGCCTTCTCTGTCACACAGTACCCGGATATCAAGATGAAGGAGTCTCTTGCCACTATAACTGGGCTGCCTGAGTCCAAAATTCAGGTATGACGTGTGCTTCACAGACTTCTGGGGCTGTTACTGATTATTATTTTCATTATTAATTAATAAGGTCATTTATTGTGTCTTAATTACATACATATATTCACAATTGAGAGGCTGAAATAAGAGAATCGGGACTTTTTTTTTCTTTAAAAATGACTCAAAACGATTATTGCTTATAAAAGTAGTTGGTGATTAACTTGATAGCTTATGGATTAATCAAACAATCTTTGCGGCTCTGCAGACTTCCTGTGCGT
Source organism: Lutjanus campechanus (assembly GCA_027495735.1). NCBI lineage: Eukaryota > Metazoa > Chordata > Actinopteri > Lutjaniformes > Lutjanidae > Lutjanus > Lutjanus campechanus. The sequence continues at coordinate 2,961 of JAJHUR010106046.1, forward strand.
AAATGTTCCACAAGCGTGCCATAAAAATAACCACAATCCATTCTTTTCAACAGGTCTGGTTTCAAAATCGACGTGCACGCTACTTCAAGAGCAAGAAAACATCCAGAGAGGTCCCCAGACCCTCCACCGACCACCACCACCATCAGTTCACCTACACTCCATCTCCGAGTCCACCACTCTCCTATCTGGCTCCTTCTTTCCCTTCCACTCCCAGCCTGCCATCCCCACCAGGCTACCCTGCTCCAAGTCTACCTCAGTCCACTAAGCTCTCAACCATCACGTCCCTGCCCACACCCACTTCTCCTATCGCCGCTGATCAAGCTACATCCAGCCCCCCGCATGGAGGAGTTCCCCAAGACCACTGCTACCAGACCCCAGACTTTACCGAGTACTGCCACAGTGTGTTTCCACACAGCGGGCTCGGTGAGTGGGACTTGACAGAGGACTTTGAGGCTTTCCTCCGCGGTGCACAGGGATCCGAACCTGTGGGGAGCCGCTGCAGCGCTGCACATCCTGAGCCAAAGGAGAGCGTCCAGAGTTACCTGGACCACCAGCAGCAGCAGCAGCACTTGTCCTCCAGCACTGAGGACAACATGGAGGACCTTTCCGATCTGTGCTTCCAGGAGCTGGGAGACTTCAACCTGTCGGATTTGGATATTTCTGCTGCAATGATTGATTATTTGCTAGGCTGACTGATGAAAGAAGATAACCAGGCCTATCTGAAAGAAAGTTAGTCATACTGTGTATAGCCAACATATGAAATATCTCCTGGGATGACTGATAAAAGAAGATATCAAGGACTAACGTTATTTTGGAAGAAAGTTAGTTATTAATACCGCATTGTGAATAAGCTTAATAGACTATTTATAATTGCCTTGATGAAAAGACTTTATCCTGTGAATAAAAATGTATATTCAGATTTGGATATTTACATATTGTAGATCATTACTTTTACTAATAAAGCAGATTTTATTATATCATTCAACTGTGTGGATTTGATTCATAATATCTACTTCCGCTTATGTCACCACGTGGCGCCGTGGCTTAGTTGGTTAAAGCGCCTGTCTAGTAAACAGGAGATCCTGGGTTCGAATCCCAGCGGTGCCTTTTTCTGCTTCATTTCTTAGATAAACGGATATCATATCTTAGAGACGAGGAACTGAAAACTACTGTTAAATTTGATATTTATTTCAATACTGTGGTGCATAAAGGAAACTGGAATTGATTTCCTCCTCAGCCTATTTCAAGTTTTATCTGGTGTTGGGTCTCATTAGAACTAAATTGACATTAAGTTGGTTTTGTTCAACAGTAAAATAATTGATGGGGATGTTAGAGCTTTCAAAAAGTAGAGAAAAAAGTAAATCACAATGGTACTCATCAGCAGGGTCGTGTCAAGAAGGGAACCCAAGATTTGCGAAACTCTCGTTAAATTTGTCTTGTTTCCTCATCGTTCACGTTGTACATGCTAATTATGTTTTATAATGTGACAAATGTTGTGATTAAGATCTGAAGAGGTTTAGGAACAAAAGAAGCCTTGTTAGATTTAGGGAAAATATTATGATTTGGGTTAAAATATTAAATCTCGCGAGATCTCTCGCCCATCTGGGGTGCCCTTTTAGACTCCAGACTGACCAGGGGGCACACCGATAGTCCTATATTTGTCAGATAAAATTAATCCCAAAAATTTAAAAAGGCCTATAACCCATCCTTTGTTGAAATTCGTACATTTCAAATTAAATGACTTATTAATCAAATCAACCTGGTACAAGGATTGACTAGGTCCATATGAAATAAATTAAATAATAAACATGTTGCAGATTAAAATCTTAAATACTTAATGCAGTTTTGAGTAAATATTTATGCAGCCTGTGTTGGTTAAAATTAAAATTCATAGAGGCTGATTTGTACTAATTTTGGAGAATCAAGGATGCCCATAGTTGCAGACACACCCAAATGTATTTGATTTTTGAATGGGGTGTCCTGCCTTGCAGTGTATTGTCCAGCAGAGGGTGCACCTCTTTCAGGAGAACAACTGACAGACTGAAGGACTGAGGTTGCTCAAGGCAACTGTACTCTTCTTCTTCTTCTTCTTCTCCTCTTGTAGGGATGCAGGTGAATACATAGACCAGCAGGGGTCAGTGTGTGCACGTACAGCTGCGTGTTGGAGGATAATCACTGAAACCAGTGTCACCATTTGTGCAAATTTGATCTTTAGACCTTCAAAATTAGAATTTTTTTTGTAAGGGCCCATTGTTCTGTACAATATCAAGATTGCTGGCTATGTGATGAATTTGACTTTTAGGGTTAAGGTCACAATTTGGTCTAGGTAAAGGGTAGAGTCAGTGTTAAATCTTATGTGCATAGTTGCGATAGCTAATAATGAATTAGGTGTGTGTGTGTGTGTGTGTGTGTGTGTGTGTGTGTGTGTGATGCAGAGACCATTTGGACAAGATGGATATTAATGTGTCACAAAACTGAAATATCAGGTTTATTAAATCATGCAGAATTTCAGCCTATCCACCTAAATATCCTAAATACAGAGGTAATATTGGGGGTGTTTATCGTGAACAAAATGCTTTAACAACAAAAAATAACAGAAGCTATTTTAAGGTCACAATGTAATTACTTTAAGACGGGTCACAAAGAGGTGTGTTGAAAACACAGACTGAAATTCCCCCTACAGTTCCTCCAAACTACGGACTAGATGGTCTATCTCTAATTATGGGGCCTATCTCTTCTCTGCCCTTGATGAATCAGGTGTCTCCTCACGCTTGCAGCCCAGCCAGTATTTTGCAATGGATCGTGGGTAAGGAGGGCTGGCAGAGTCCACACGTTTCGTCTGCAGATTCACCCTGTAGTATTTATCTGATGAAAGGAAAAGAAACATACAAATACAGACGTGTTAAAGGAAGCAGCTTAAAGAGATTTTTTTTTAAATTCTTGTAACTGATCCTTCCTAAGTCCCACCCCTTTTTGATCTGTGCACCAATAACAGTTGAGCAAGCGTGTTAGCAACCTCGGTCAACTTTAACATGGCATATATGTGCGGGGCTGGTCTATGTAAAAAAAACTCTGAAAATGGTTAAAAGTAACATATAGTTACATGTAGCCACTATGAGACTTTTTACTCGGGTTATGAAACCGTTTCAAACAGAGAAGATTGGCTATTTCCACATATTTGTTCATAATATTAACCACCGGGTCAGATTCTCTGTGAAATCAGATGAAACAAGCCTGTGTTTACATTTTCCCCACCAAGTTACAGGAGGTTGTTTGTTTGTTTGTTTTTTACCATTTTAAAGGAAGATTTTTGTTCTGATAATTTTATTTCTGATGTCATATTTTGTGGTTATGGCAGTGGAAACACTACCGTTTTTGTTCACAGGGGTTTCCAAAATCAAGACATACGAAAGTTCTTTGTAGTAGCTTTAAGTTAGCGAGCAGTTGCAAACTGCAAGCCAACGCTTATGATTGATTTTGATTTTGACGATTCGATTATCTATCTAGTTGGCTAGCATTTTAACAATATCTGTAAGATATAACTAGCTAGCTAAAGATTGGTGTAGATTAGCTAGCTAGTGTTTTTAAAGATTTAGATTTCCCATTATATAGTATACAATTCTTTACACATCTACAAAACAAAGACCCACAATCTTAAAGTCTAAACAATACGAGTCAAAAACAGAAGACAAAACAAGACTTACAACATCAACACTTCTGTGCCATACCTGATTGACTGAAATACATTAAATGTAAATAAACATACACATACATAATTTAAAATGATTCCTCTTTATCAAATACCCCCATCAATCCTTCATCAACTCGAAATTTCCACAACAAAATAATTTTTCAGATTGTGACCAATAGTGATGTGCTAGGTGGAATTTTGCCTCAGTTTTCTGTTCTGTTGAAACACAGCCAGACTTATGTATAAATATGACTCCATGTGTTCATACCTCTCTTGAAAAAGTATACGTTTTGGACAGGGGTGCTTTTGTACTCGTGTGTGATGCTCTCATCAATGATGTCACTGTAGTCGCTGTAGTCAAACCAGTCATCATAACCCCAGAAATCATCAAACAGCACATGGCGACTCTGCCTTGCTCGCTGTGAACGCTTCTTGTTGGGCCTCCTCTTCCGACTGCTGCGCCTCCTCGCTGGCGGAGGAGATGTGGGCTTCGGACTGATGTAGACTCGTCCCACCATGGCAGCATCTACCGGGGGCCTGATGCCCTGCCAGTCCCTACTGGTGAAACGTGGGCCTGTGAATGAACTGCTGCTGACTGAATGAGAATGACACATGAAAGCTGATTAGAGACACACACATTTAAATACACACAAAAACACACAAACATAGCAGAGCCTTACTGGAGCCTCCAAACAGCTCTGTGAAAAGATCCTCCCACGTTTGGTCGCAGAAGAGGTCCGTGTATCGTGTGAACAGCAGAGACGGAGAAGACCTGCTCATGGCCACACACTCCTCATGGGAAGGCTGGTGCTTGAACTCATACTGGTAATACTTGTCCCCTGAAGGAAGATACAAACACAGAGGTTACTGAAGACATTTTGACATGTCATAGTCAGAAAAACACAGATGTTACTAATAAAACTGCATTTAGCTGCAGCCAATGTTAATCAATAACACCTGTGCTTTTGCCACTATGACAAGTCAAAATGTTTGGTGTGAAAATGAGCTGAAAACCTTCAATCCACATTCACTTTCATCATGTTTTAATACAACTTATAACTCTGTAGATATTATTTCTGCCCACTACGATTTTTTTCTGACTGCTGCATATTAAAATTAAATATCTATGCTCAGTGCCAAAATGTTAGGGAGTCATTTGGCACTTAGCAACAAAGCTTTCCTCGGTATGAATTTAAGAGACAAGGAAATGTCACTTTAGGGCAGCGACTTCCAGAAGTCAGCGGACCAAGTCATTGTTATTGTTTTGCAAGTTATAAATAAGTTTTTGCGCTCAAGTCGCAAATCAAGTCCCAGGTCTTAAACTTTGATTTTCAAGTTTTAAAGAAGTCATAATGTGCTCTTCTCTTCACTAAACGTAATACCATTTGAACAAAAATGCTTCAAATTACTGTTCTTTGTGCAACTTCAAGTTAGTTTTCCTAACTGGACTGAGCAACAAATGTTAGTTCGTCACGTTTCTCTCCTGCAGCTTGATTGGATGCTGTTGGATTTGTTCAAAACAAAGTGTATCAGGGGAATTAAAGGAGAAATCTGTAATATAGTTACTGTAATTTATCATAAAATGACCATGATATGCCATCAGAGAGTAAGAAAACATGCCAAGTTGAAATACCCCCTTCTCTGATAACAAACTTACAGCTGCTGTGTGCTTTGACATTTCTATTCCGAACAACTGTTTAAATGTTAATTATAGTTCGAGTGTGTATTTTCAGAGCAGTGAGCTTTTGTTTTCAGGATAGACAACTGACAGTTGATCAACTTTACAGTGTGTGAATTGTCATCTTGTTATTGTCAGATCACAGTGTTGTACTGGCCTTGTGCTCCTGCAGCGTCCCTGCAGCCAACCTGAGTTTTCAGGATTTCAACCTACTAAATACGGCTCCAACTTGACATTTTGACTGCAGTGCTCATTTTTAGACACACACTTGTTGCATATTGCTCCTTCAAAGTCTAAGTTGGGTTGCAAGTCTTTTTTGATTTCGTCAAGGTGAGTCTAAAGTCATTGAATGTGACTCCAGTCTGACTTGAGTCCCTGGCAGAAGCACTGAGTTGTTTTTTTTAACGTAATAAACCAGTGTGTAGAATTTAGTGGCATCAAGTAGTGAGGTTGCAGATTGAATACACATCACTCTCGCACATGGGAGAAGTTAGCCTTCAGTACTTTCTGCCAGAAAACCCTCTCTGGTGAAATTCTTTCTATATTAACTATTTTTTGTTTGTCCCCTCTCTGTATAACCAACACACTCTGTGACAACCCTCATCCTCTGTAGATATAAACAGCTCATTTTAAGGTAACAAAAACACAACAATTGTTATTTACAGGTTATTATACACCAATGAAAACACATTTATAAATATTATATTCCATTTCTGCCAATAATCCCCTAAAATCTTACACACTGAACCTTGAAGTAAAAGTAGCAACACCATAGAATAATACTAAAGTAAAAGTACATTAAGTATTAGCATCAATATATTACCCAAAGGGATCACAAAATGATCATTCATTCATTCAGGGTCATGTAGGATGAAAACCCACAACAGTCTTGGCACTGACTGGGCAAATGGAGCCTTTAAATACTGAAAAAGATCATGCATCCCTACAAAAATACCTTTGAAAAAGTAGGCTTTCTCTTTGCCACGGTGACTTGGTGCTGGAACGGCGAACGCAGCATTAACCCCATCAGGTATGCCATCAAAGCCGACTGAAATGTCCCTCGGATAGTCCTCATCCAAGACGTCCCCGTCAAACCTCCAGTACTGGTTCCCCTGAGGCAGAAGAAACACAAATAAATAATACTGTCACTCACGCTCAGGATACAATGCATGTTTATTATAAATACTGACTCCTGAAGTTCATAAAAGGGAACGATGCTCAAATAATATGTTTAAAATAAATATTATTCCAATGATCAGCTCTGTAGTGGTCATCATAACTGGGAAACTCCCCCTACAGGTTGATTAAGATGTTCACTGTTCCCAAAGAGACAGAAGTTTCTACCTTAAAGATGTAGGATTTTCCCTGGCAGTTGATGCGTGTGAATGCAGCGTCGACGGGCCCAGAGATTCCCCACACATCCTGGATGAGTTTGGGGTAACCAGGAAGTATAGACTTGTCATCCAACTCGAAGAAATAGTCACCTTAGAGGAAGAGCAGTGTTATATACAGTAAAAGACTAATTTCAATTTATTGAACCATAATCCATGAAGGATCAAAGATGAAACAGTTTAAAATATCAGATAATCTGTCGAGAACTACCTTGTTCAGTCAAGCGTTCTGATTTGAGTTTGCATCCAAACGCCTGTAAATCAGTTTGTTGTCTTTTAACTACGGAGTCATAGGAGTGCCATAAAAAAGAACATTAAGAAAAATAAAGAAAAGAATAAATAGATGTGAAAATAAACAGGAATAAATAATTGAAAGAATAAAGAGGTGTGGAAAAGAAAAAATAAAAGAACAAATAAGTGACTTTAAAAATGTTATGTGAGTTAAGAAGGAAAATGTTTAAATTAGTCCTCATATTTTCACATTTTTCATTTACTTAATTTTTCTTTTATTTATTTCACAATAAATTTCCATTTATTTTCTTATTCTTTTAGAATTTTTATGGCACTCATATGACTACATTTATTACACAGAGTTCAGGAAGGACGGTGCCAGAGAGACAAGTCAAAATTTCTTTATTTCCACTTAATCTTGGATGAACTCATCATGATCATCTATAAAGAGTAATCAGGTGGGAACCATAGTGTCTGTACACTTGTAGGACAGAAAAACTTTACCTCTAAATGCATAGATCGACCCGTTCTTCAGCTGCAGAAAAGCATCAAAAGGTCGACCACTGCAGTGCGCTGCGTCAGGCTCTACAGCCGCTGTGGGCCCCAGTGTGGGCTGCTGTAGTGTGGGCTCTGGGGTGACGGAGAGTGGAGGAGTGGCAGGAGTGGTTGCTGCAACTGTGTTGAAAGTTGGTGTAAGAGTTGTTGCACCAGGAATCATCACTGATTCTGGTGTGTAATCAGCTTCCTCGAAGGTGTCACCACGAGCAACTAAGGGCAGAAAGTTTTGTCATATGAGAAAATGACAAGAACTTTATTAATTAAAATAGTTAATTCAGTTAAATTGTAAAAAAAAAATGTTTCTGCTACTCCACTGACTTTTTTTAGGGCAAATGCTGTCATAGTCCCCACAGCAGCTTCCATAGTACACACACATGGAGTCACACTGACATTTCCTCTGTGGTTCGAAGGTGCCACAGCGACCCACACAGGACTCTGTGGAAATACAGTTTGTTTATTTCAATGTCAATTAATCACGTTATAATAAATCAGTCAAATTGGCCTATTTCTGTAGCAGGAATGCTTTTACTTTTTAAAATTTTACTAATAATGCTTCTGTGCATTTATTTCGGTGGAATTTTTAATTTGGTGCTTTTATTTGTAACTGAGTAGCCTATCTTACTTTTACTTAAGTAAAGCATTTTGTGGTCATAATACAGTACATGGACATTCCAGTTATCAAGATTACAATTCACTCACAACATTCTTTAATTTTAGACACTACTGTCATTGGTTTGCTAGCTTAGCCAACATACTTAGTTAGCCTGTCTTAGCCATCTTCTCCAAAATGAACAACAAAGAGAAACAAAGTGGAAAAGATGAGAATGTTGTTCTCCTTGAAGATTATGCAAAGCACAAGCACACAATTCAAAGTCAGTTTAACTAAGAAGCCATAACAAATACACAAAAGCAGATGTGGCAAGAAGTATATGACTTACATAACATACTTTAGGTCTGATACGCCTGTTTCCAGTCTCTGACGGTCATATATGTTGTGTGTTTGTCGTTTAGGTGAAAGTGTTGTTTTAATAAGGGATCACAAGCCAAACAGGTTGGTTTAAACTTTAACAATGGGCTGTATTTTATGATATTAAATTATTTTCTTATTTTTTTAAATCTAAAAGTAAATAGGATGATGTCAAATTAATGTAGTGGAGTAAAATATAAAGTATGCGTATGTGTAATGTAGTGCTGTATCAGTACAAAGTCACATAAAATGTAAATATTTAAGTACAAGCACCTTAGAGTTGTTCTCAAATACAACTGCAAAAGTGTAACCATACTGAATGATCGTACACTGAAAAATACAGTTTATTAAAAAGCTGCCATTTTTCTTCAACAATAAGTGGAAAAATACAATGTCACATTGTTCTCTTTTGTTCAAATACACAGTATGGTAAATGCACGAGAAAATACTTTATTAATAACTTTGAAGGCATCACATTTGAAAACACTTTAAAGTACAACATGTTACTAATATATCGCATTTTATATGCCAGAAATCAAATTCTCTGGAACTCTTACCTTCTGCAGCAAAGCTGGTCTCCAGCAGGAGGACGAGGCCCAGCAGAACCACTGCTGGCTTCATGCTGACTCACAATAAATATCAAACAAACTAAAAAGGTTTTAAAATTATAATTCAGAACAGAACTGTGCACCTTGTTACACCAGTGAAACTATAGTCAGACGAGTTTGAGTTGAGTGCCCCACTTTGGGGTGCAGCATTGTGTGGAGATAATCAATAGATATTTTTTAGAAGCTGTTGACCCCCCGGGCGTCAGCGCTCCTGATTGGTCAACACTGGGCTGTGATAATGATTAGACTGTGATCTCTGTCCTGTCTGTCCCACAAACATTATCCTAACATGGACACAGTCACTTTCAGGCACAAAATACACCCAGTGATCCGGAAAATTTAACACCCAATATCATCCTCTTGGTTATTTAAAGGACAACAACAACACAGAGACTGAGAATAAATCTTGATTGCATTGATCGTCTGTTTAGCTGAATGCTCCGTGTATCATCCAATCAGTCAATTATTCCACTCAATCTGGCAAAAGAAAAACTGACATCAACATGAAAACACAGTTATTTTTCTTTTTTGATGCTCACAAAGAACACACACGCACACATTCTCACAGGATTTCTCCTCTTTGTTTGCCAGATTGAGTGGAATAATTTAATAATCAGAACATACACAGACCCTGAATGTTTAATCAGCAGAACAATAATTGAAATCCAAAATTTATAAACCAGACCTGAAACTGTAAAAGTGTGCTATTGTCTCATGAAGTCGATATAAACTGTATACGTAACTTCTGGTTGAGTGGAACGGGTATCTGAGGTCAAACATTGTGTAACCAGGACAGTCTTTTTTCCTTTATTGATCTTTGGTGTAAAAAAACAACCCTAAAGCAAACACAATGCCTGCCACCAAATTTAGCCCCGATAACTAGCGGCATATTAAAAAAGAGATGCAACAAGAAAAAACAAGGATATTTCTAAGATACACGGAGTAACTAGTTTTTGATTTTGGACTATGAGCAACAGGAGACTGTGATCTGATTCGGATCCATGGAGGGACGCAGAGGCCTGAGGCAGGACCAAGTCGTTGTTTTGCAAGTCACAAGTAAGTCTCAAGTCTTCTCAAGTCAGAAGTCAAGACAATCAACATCCAGGTCAAGTTCCAAGTCAAGATTGACAAGTCCCAAGTTCTAAACTCTGAGCTTTGAGTCCTTAACAAGTTGCTCTTCACCAAATGTAATGCCATTTTTTGTGTAACTTCACTGTCTGTACATTTCAGCCTGCACGTTTTACATACTGCAGGTCATTTTTTGTTGAACACCTCAGTTTTTGTATGCAAACAGCATTATCATCATATATAATTTTTTCCAACTGGAGCTCAGAAATGTAATGTTAGTTCTTCATGGTTCTCTGCTGCAACTTGATTGGATGCTGTCAGATTAGTTAGAAGAAAGTGGATCAGGGGAATTAAGAGTCATGTTGCTGGGATTGATAACTTTAACATTGATTGATTCAGGAAATGAAGGGAAATTAATTGATTCACCACACTTTTTAAATAACAGATACAGTACATAATCTTTGGGCTTGTCGGAAGGTTTCAAGTATTTTCAAGTCAAAAGGCTCAAGTCAAAGTGAAGTCACGAGTCATTGGTCTGATGTTAAAGTCTTAAAATCGAGTCTGATTTGAATCTGAATCATGTGACTCTAGTCCACACCTCCGGTCCAGGCTGAGAGACCTGGACATGCTGGAGCCTGCGGTCAGATCAAAGAGATGTTATCACTTCTTCATCACTCAGTTAATCATTGAATGATCTTGAGTTTTTTTATTTTATAGAGACAAAATGTCTCTGTCAAAGAACATTTTAGCTTTACACCCAAACTGAAGCATGTCAGTCCAAAACATGACAGATGTCACTGTTTAAAAACGTATTTGTCTGTTGTGAAGAGCAGTGAAAACTGTCCATAAACATGCTAACCTCATAGAAAGATGAACTGATCAGTAGTACAGGTGGACTTTGGTTTTAATCCAGCTTCTATCAGTTGACTTGGTGCTATCTTATCTCTAATTGCAATTAATAAGACATAATATATCACATAATAGATCACTTAGGTGCACACTAAAAGCAGAGATATGTCTGATGAGTGTTGTATAATCCACAGATTTGTGGTTGCTATATTATCACTCTGATTATTAAGATTTAGCAGCAAAGCAGCAGTGGCCCGCTTGTTGATTTGTTTGTTTTTTTCTTCTAGTGTAGATTGTTTGTATAAATCAGACAGAAAACAGACTCCTAGAGTTCATGATAATTATTTATTATTATATTCATTATTTGAATTTAGGATCAGATGCATCAACATAGATGAAGTTGAATCAAGTTTAATTACACTGGATTTAAAGTAATGAAACCATATATTGAAACTGGCTCTCAACACCAAGAAAACCAAGGAGCTCACTGTTGAACAACTAAGGCGGCGCACACACCCATCAGGATCAACGGGATGGAGGTTGAGCTGGTCACCAGACTGAAGATGTCCACATCTTTGAGGACTTCACTTGGACCCTCACCACTTCAATCCTGGTCAAGAAGGCTCACCAGCGTCTCTTCTTCTTGAGGAGACTGAAGAAGGTCCATCTGTCTCTTCAGGATCTGGAGAGATTCCGAACCATCAGGAGCTTCGTCACTTCTCATTATGACATGGCAGCTGCTCTGTCTCGGACTGGAAGGCTCTGCAGAAGGTGGTGAAAACTTTCGCCATAGGAGAACCTTTTTTGTCTCTTGGCAGAACCTTTTTGAAAGGTTCCACTTGGAAACCTTTCACAGATTTTCACCTAGAACCTAACATATAGAGTTATAGCTCAAAACATCTGTGTAAGGTTTCACCCAGAACCCCCTATGAGAGGTTCTGCAAGGCCATTTACCACCAAATTTGCTCTGGTTCTTGAACCTGTGCTTGGAACCTTGGTTCTGTCTAGTGAACCAGCCCATGTATCCACCAGTTTTGATGTCATCAACAGAGGGCGCTGCATAATGACTGACCAAACAGTTCAAAATTAGTAATTGGGCTGGTTCCATGTTGGTGAAAGAGGTCTGACTGGGTGGAACCAGTACACTATAGAAGGGTTCTCTGTCATGCCTTTTCCACCAGTGCGGAACCATCCTTGTTCTGATTCAAGCACCCGATTTTTAACCATTTTGAGCATTTCCACCAAAAATTAATTGGTTCAGAACTGGAAAAGTTGGTTCCCAGCCTGAATCAAAACACAGCAGGTTTCCCTTGTGAACCAAAGTAGGCGTGTCATATTCTACAGGATGATGAACCCTGATTACAATGGTTGATTCAAAACTAGTGGAAACATGCTAGCTCACTACATAGCACCAAGGTACCAAGGATCTTGAATGGAACTAGTTCAAGAACCAGACCTAATTTTGTGGAAAAGGGTCCACATCTGGGGGTTATATCCAGAACCTTTCCATTTTGTAAGGGTGATGACAAGAACCCTTTTATATTCCAAAGGTTTTACCTAGAACCCACCCAGGAGGTTCTACCAAGAACTTTTTTATAGTATGGTACAAAGAATCCTCGATAAACCCTTCCAGTACTTCCAATTCAGAATTAGGTGCATGAACTAAGATGGGCTGGATCCACATTGGTGGAAAAGACCTAAGAGAGAAAACTTCTGTGGTGTAATGGTTCCACCCAGAACCTTTGAGGCCTTTTCCACCAACATGGAACCAGCCCGGTTACAGATCCCTCACCTAATGTTGACCCATTCTGAGCATTTGCACCAAAAAATAATTATAAAATAATAAATAATTGGTTTGGAGACAGAAAACTTTTGTTGCCAGCTGGAACCAAAAATAGCAGGTTTTCCTTGAGAACCAAAGTGGGCGTGTCATATTCTACAGATCATAATGCAGCGCCCTCTGTTGGTAACATCCATGATTACAATGGCTCCACTCAATACTAGTGGAAACACAGGTTGGTTCTCAACATAACACCAAAGTTCCAAGAATTTTGATTGGAACCGGTTCCAAAACCTGAGCTAATTTGGTGTAAAAGGGGCCATATCCAGAAGCTGGAACAAGAACCCATCCAGGGGTTCAGAGAACCGTTTTATATTCCAAGGGTTCAGGGGGTTCTACTGAGAACCTTTTAATATTTGATGGTACAAAGAAACCTTATTGAACACTTCCAGTAATTCTAACAAACGGTTCTGGGTAGAATCTCAGCTTTTCCAGAAGAACAAGGGCTGAGTATCTGTATTTAGGGTATCAATTGAAATGACCGAGTACCGAGTAGTATTGAAACTTCTCCAGTCAAACGATACCTGCTTACAATACTTTAGGTACCCAGATGTCGGACTGTTTGCCCTCCTCCTCTCTGGGAGGCACCACAGGTCTCTTCATTCAAAGTCCAGCAGGTCAAGGAAGAGCTTCTTCCCCTCAGCCTTCACCTGTCTGAACTCTGAACCCTCTGTGTATATGTCTATGCTGTACTGATCGGATCTATAGTGTGCACACATAATCATTATCATGCCTCCAGTGGTTTATTCTGTTCATAATATCATACAATAAACAATGACAGGCTGGGGGAGTAATGGATTACACGTAACAGGATTACATAATCTGGATACAAAAAAGGTAACTTTTCCTTTGTAGTTACAGATAAAAATTACCTAATCAGATTACAGATAAAATGGGGATTATTAGTAGGATTACAAATTTTAAATAAAGAATATACTACCATGCACAGTTTACACACAGCTGCCAATTCATTATCATGACCTCTGGTGAAAAAATGCTTCACTGGGTGAAAATTTGCAATTTTCTGCCTTGAAATCAATCAGTCAATAAGTCAATAAATTGCACACAGCAAAAGAAGGAACAGCTGGATAAACTAATAAACTAAACAGCAAACATAAAATCTTTAAGGGGCAACTATTAATCTATTATTAATTGATTATTAAGATAATCTGCATCTATTTTGATAATTCATTTTTGAGACAAATTTTAAATTCAAAAAAAAAAAAAAAGTAAAAAATCTCTGATTTCAGCTTTTTAAATGTGAATATTTTCTGATTTGTTTACTTATCTCTGACGGGAAACTTAATAGTTTTGTGTTGAGGACAAAGCAAGACATTTCAAGACATCGTCTTGAGCTTTGATGAACATTTTTCACCATTTTCTGACATTTCATGGACCAAACAACTCATACATTAATTGAGAAAATAATCAATCGATTAATCAATGATGAAAGCAATTATTAGTTGCAGCCTGCACATGTCCACCCATCTATATAATTAATACTATTCTTACTGTATTTATCACTCCTATTCATATCTACCCCTTGCTTTTTATTTATACTATGTACATTACTTTGCACTTTACAGCTTTTTGCACTTAAAGTTTGATGCTAAACTGTATTTCATTGTTTCAGTTCTTTTGCTCTGTGAAGTGGCAATGAAGATGAATCAAACATCTGATCTAATGAGTGATGCATTATTACAACCTGTGACAAATGATCTGTGTGTTGAGCTCACTGACTGAGAAATAAAGATTTTATATGGGTCTTTTTTCCACAATGCAACTTTTGCCTGATAAGGCGTCATATACCAACTTAAATATGGACAGATTTTCTCTGACATGCCTCTTTTTGTGTCAAATATTAATCCAGTCAATGAACACGTCAGCAGCTCTTCTTACAACAAATAGGAGGCTGCCTTTGATGATCACCGAACCTTTGAGCTTTTCATTACAGATGGTGCATTGTTATAGCGTCTGTCATAAAATCTACACTAACACTGTGGTCTGCAGCTCAGTCTTAGTCTTAAATCTGAGTGATAAAAATTCAGATACTTAATATTCCTCATAGTGAAGTGTTTGGTGGTCCTTCCATTATTTATTCTGGTTCCTATTCATTACTACTTGCTTTCCTAATAACATTGATGATAATTTCCCACAATGTATGTTCAGTTTCATAAAAAATATTCCCAATTCTATAGAAATACTTCCTGAGTTCAGAAAAAAAGAAAAA
>JAJHUR010106048.1:0-10693 GCA_027495735.1 Lutjanus campechanus
TAACACAATACTTTAGACACATCAGCTGCCCAGAAACAACCAGAGAAGTTTTGCTGTTATTTAAGAAACAAATTACAGTTTTACAGAGTTTTATTAGTTTGGTTATTTTTGGACTGCTACTGGTAACAAAGTAAATTATCAATATAATTATAACCTATATTCATCATCATTGCTTATTAAATTGTGAAAAGTAACTAATAGTTACTGTCTAAAGAAAAGATTGACCTGGTGCTTTTAAAATATTTAAGTCCGGTTTAGTCAGCTGATGTAGTCTGAAGATAACAAACTTGTAGGTGTCATTTCAACACGTTATCTAACATTGCAATCCTGCACCTGGCTCCTCTCATGAATCAAAAAGATCTGTACTTAAATATTTCCTTGTAAAGAAACAATAGAGACATGCCAAAATAGCTGACTCAGAATGTGGGCAGAACTAATGGTTAAACTAACCACACACAGAATTCACCTTTAATTTGTTGAATTTATTAGGCAGGCTTTCATTAAACCTGCTTCTAACCAACACTTTCTCTGTGGAAACACTGTCTTGTTTGTTGTTTTCTTCTTTGTTCAAGAATTTCTCTTTTTGTCATGCCGTTTTATGTTGTATAAATTTAGGCTGCCGTCTTTAAAACTTTTCTATCTTTCTACAAATCACAATGAAACTGCTGAAAGTGCTCCGACAAAAAATATTAATGATGCATAACAAAATATTCTTCAGGTCCTTGTTCAGAAAGTGGAGCTGGCTCCGGTGTCATGTCAGGATAACAAGTAAATACAACTTATAGGTATTTGCTCTGATGCAACCTCCGATTCGAGCTGTTAGGCTACATGATTCTTGATTGTGGAGGGCCTGCATCTGACAGCTCACACTGACAGCTGCCCAATATCACTTCACTCACTCCAAATCAATTTGCAATGTGTGATCAATCAGGCACCGAGGATGTAAATAGGTAGCCATTGAACGCAACAGGGGAAATTGCGGAAAAAATGTCCCTTTAAAGCACAAGACCAGCTACACAAGCAAGGAAGAGCACTGCAAAAAAGAAAAAAGAAAAAAAAAAAAGAGGAAAGAGTCATAATGAAATGTCTATTAAATCTGATTTTCACATCAGGTACTCATGCTTGTTACGTCATATTGTGGCTGCAATTGCACAACGTGACTGCTAATGTGTTGCTAATATGTTTTCAGAAATAATGATTTTTATAAGATCTGGTTGATTGTTATTAAAATAATAATAAATAAATAAAAAAAAATGACTGCGAGATAAACTTTCAAATGACTAAAGGAAAGATGAACAAAGACAGAGAGAACTGTTTCACTTGCTTATGAGAATTATGTTGTTTTTCATTCTTGTTTGTGACAAGCCCTTATTATTCAGTCTTTCAGTGACTGCAAGTACAACATCATCAACTTTCAGTTATCTGTTTATGCATCTGGTTTTACATGATTACTATGATAACGTATCGGCTGCCAGCAGTACTGTGCCTGAATGTAACCTGTGCGACACTGACAAACACTGACACCAAACAAGCCTCCAGACTTAATTATGGTGCATACTGATCAAGTGAGCCATCTTGAAAAGCTTCAGCTGAGCATAAAAGCTGATAAATCATGAAAAGTCTATCAGTGGATCAACTTAACACTGATTGGACCGTCTCATTGTTCTCATACCTGTGTGGTGCCCTGCCCACTGTGGTGAGACAAAGGTTGTCTCAGGTGATATGATCATATTTATGATCAGTGCAAAGCCTTTTACTTTCATTTGCTAAGTTATGAGGAAGACAGACGCAGTAAGAATTTGACCTGCTGAGTATGATCAAGAGATAAACAACAACAAACAGGCAAATGCAAACAAACACAGGTATGTATACTGTATTATGTTTTATGTCCACTGTCCAAATGGCTAGCAAATGCTCAAATTTACCAGCTACTCAATAGATTACCTTTGATTTCTTTTTGGGCTGGTGAGTGAAGCAAATCTACCAACAACTTGCATATTTTAACAGTATTTACCTGGTGGCTGGTGTTAATTTCAGTCCCTGTATGCAAATATTGAAAATATATTTTTTTGCAATGTTCAGGGGTGTGACAACTGACCAGGCCTGAGGATCTGATGTACCAGATATGTGTTATCAGAATAACACAATATTGTTGATTCACACAACATACAACATACAGTCAATGCAGAATGACAGCCCTGCACTGCAAGGGAACTGCGAGAATCTCAGAGAAGTGCAGCATGTTGAATTATGAACATAAATACATGTTTTCTTTAATCTGATTTAATATTAAAATGTTGGTCAAAAAATATGATGCATAAATCCTGGAGCTGGAAATAAACTACAGACATAGGGCATAATTAAACATCTTGGAAAATAAGCTTGTTTGCTTTCTTACCAAGAGAGGACAGATACTGCTCTCATGTCTGTACAGGAAATGTGAAGGTGCCACTGATTTACAATATACACTATAGGCTAATGGTATTTTTTGTATTGCATAGATGTCTTAATATAATGATGAATGTCATTCTCTGAATTATACACAATTATAATTAATAACACAATTATACAATTATACAACAGCTCTACAGCTAAACTGCAGGGAGATTATAAGCCTACTCATGCAGTGAATGTCTGTAAAAAACCTTAAAGCCTTACCTATAAGTTGCAGGACCTGTACGACACAGGAACATATTTTTTTCACTAATTACTGTACGGGGGCCTGTTAATTTTGACACAGAAAGAAATCTGTCATTATAGTACTCAAACCCAAACAGATGACCAAGCACCAGACCTGGAAAGACAGAGACTTCTCCCATTATTGTCTAATAAATCTTATTACTCTTAAACTATATAAAGTGTCTTTGATTACCCTGAAAAGCACTTATAAATAAAATGCACTATTATTGCTGTTATGATTATTATTATATTATTAGATTTAAAAGTTTGATAGCAACCTTATATGCTCTGAAACACCTTTGCATTGGGTTTCTAAAGGGCAGTCTATCACCCTTATCCTTCTCCTTCTTTCAGTCAGCTGAGGGTGCTCAGTGGTGACTATCAACCAGTGTTCCCGACGGAGCGTACTATGCTGAAATGTGTGTTTGCACGGTGTTTTGGTGTTACATTGTACTGGTATACGTGTATTTTTACACAGTCCTCACTTTTGGATGACAAACACCCACTAAGTGACAGTAAGAGAATTAGACTTGTTCTTACCTGTACTGTACAACCATCATGTTCTGCTCCCCACAGTGTCGGGCGCAGCGGATATACCTCATCCAGCTGGACTTACTGGGATCATTACCATCAATAAAGTGCTGTAACGTCCCCTCTGCGTCATAGATCTGGAACACACAAATATACAGAGTCAGAACTGAGAGGAGTTCATAGACAGAAGAGCTCTGTCGAGTGTTGATTGTGAGTAAGTACTGTAATGACCTCTACGCCCTGCAAAGCTGTTCAAGAAACAGAGCTGTAGTTAAAAGTAACACACACACGCACACACACACACACAGACAGTGATGACATTACGATCAAAGGCTACAGTTTTGCTTAAAAAACAACAACTAATTGATTAAGCATGGCAGGAAAATTTAGAAATTGTCCAGTAAGATGTTCAGAATTACCATAATGTATCCTTTTTGATTTATTTCCTGTCTGTTTTACCGGCTCACTGCAAGCTCTGTGCATTCCGACTCAACCAGTGCATTTTAAGGGTATAATCTTGTCCTAAACAAGATGGGCATTGGCAAAAAAATAAATTTTTTGGTTATTTGTTTTTCATTTTCAAAGCATTTCTAGCACCCATGAGGACACAACATCAGGGAGTAAATAAAACTGTCAAATTTTTATTGTCATTGATTTTCAGTTTTTCTTTTTTTTTATCACATTTCTATAAAAATAGAGCACACTGTTAATTCAAATACTTACTGGCTATTTACTGCTGTGGGGTAATCATCATTTAGCTTGTTAACAGTCTCTCAATAAAATGGAAAATCCAACTGGAAAACTGCTGTAGCTAGCAGAAGAATTAGACTACAGAATAATTCACTTTTAACAACTTAAATTTATTGAAGGGGAGTTAGTAAAAAGTAAAAAATACTTCACTGTAATTCACAATTGTTTCCACACCATTTATGGAGCTGGGCATAAAATCTGGAGCAAAGAAAGTTCCTTTTTTTACTTTTCAAAAGTAATTTCATTCATATAGCTGCAGTCTTGTTTCTTTTCTACTAAGGATGTGCAGTCTACTCTGTGTGCCATAGATCTCATGAGGAAAGATATACCATTGCATACAGATATACAAACTATTACATGTAGATATATGGATAATAGATATGCAGAGTTGAGGCTTGCAATGAAGTCTGAGAGATAAAGAAGTCCCGGCAGACATGTCATATTTGAAATGTTATGAGAGTTCACTCCTACAATATTTACTCCCGTGTTGAGGACATACAGTATTTCATGACATGCATTTACACTTTAAATAGAAAAAAAGTTTCACAAGTGTCAATGAAAACACTCACATCAAGAAATGTTGCTTTTTAAGAGAAGATCTCAAACAGTTTTATGTCACGGAGCTGAAAATATACAACCTTCAGTGAAATAAATTTTTGTTCTAGAGTATTTATATCCACAGATTAGTTTAAGTGATGAACTATAAAACAGGAGGTAGTTTAAGTATATTTATGAGAAAGCAAAGTGAAAAATCTGTACATTTTAAGAGATCCATCACATAATTGTGTGATCATCTTTCAATTTAAGGTCAGAGTTTTCTTAAGAATGACCCTTTGCGACTGAAAATGATTACAAGTCCGGCACTTGCAGCTCAAACAAAAAGAAATAACTCCAGTTGATTTGAAATGTTTTAAGCAAACCTTGGCAACAAATCATTAGCCTCTTATCCGCAGTCAGGCTGCAGCTGTGATTATTACGGGCCTGCTGGGTGCTAAACGTTATACAAACCTGATTTACACCTGCCTAAAAGCCTCGCTGCTCCGTCTGCCAATGTCTCGGCCGTAAAAACAAGTTCTGAGGTCTAAAAATACATTTTCAGAGTGACAGTGGAAGATAACGCATAAAACAAGATGCATGAACATGAAACATAAACCAAACAAGTCTGCATTTAACAGAAGATGGAAGAGCTTTCTTTTTTTCTGGTGCTCTTGTTGCTGTGAGCAACACTTCTCAAAAAGTACTGACCAGAGTGCAATAAGAATTTTCTGCATATATTCATGCTCTCAAGAGGATGAATCCTAATGATTTGGGCCATTAAGGAGTCATAAGTTCCACTTATTTATGAAATATTAAGATTGAATGGTCAGATTGTCATGAAACTTGCAATCAATTTCCTCAGAGAACGAACACTCACTCTTTTAATGACCCCTTGACCTCTCCTCTAGTGCTACCCTCAGGACAAACTTTACATTTTACCACAGCACTGTATTGGTAAGGCTCTAACCCAAAATTTACTTAATCAGGCACGAGGAATCAGCAGTTTGTAAGTATGAAATCTCATCCAGCTGGACTTAATCCAGACTGACTCAGACCTCAAAACCACAGAATTATTAGAAATTCAGTGGACAAAACAGGTTCACGGTCGACTCAGTGAGAGGTGTGCAGGATGAAACTGTTTAGTTTTGTTTAATTTACTAATCCATTTATTTCATTTCCCTGTCAACTGTAGCTGTGCAGTAAAAAATGGAAAACTTGGTGAAACTTTGTGTATCATTATATAATTAACATGTTTACAACAGCAGAATTGAATGGCTGCCTGTGGAGAAAATGCTTCATCCGTTCCACTAGAGACAGAGAAAAAAAGTGAAAACTGACATGGGTTTGTCAGTCATTTTTTTTTTGCCCTTAAACACAGATCAATGCCATGATATTCTGATTTTTAGTCCATCGTATGGTGCGTGCTTCAAAAACACTAGATCCTATATTTCTCATAATGCAAGTCTTTAGCATTTAAAGAAAGCCTTCAAGGCTTTCTGACAGAAAATCTTTCTAATACATATTTAACCTAAACCATGATCTTTTCAGAAAAAAAAAAACGGACAGAAAAAATACGGTAATAGGTCAACTATGTCTAAAAGTAGTTAGTCAACAATATGCTTCACATTGGAGCCTTGTGCTTATCCCATTCTTCCACCACAATCTGCTTATGGAGTGGTCTTTATACTACCTGATTTCAAAAAGTTTTTCTTCCAGAAAGGCCTTTCTGACAGAAAGGGCTTTCTGGCAGAAAACCCTGAAGACTAACTTCTCCCGTGTGCATCTGTCCAGCAATTTAATTATTTCTTTTGGTCCAGTTGTCCTCGAGTGTCAAAGGCAACAGTCGCCCTTTCGCTTTTTGTGGAGAAAGTTTAGTAATGCTTCCATGTAGACCAAATAAATTAATAAAAAGAAAAACAAACATCTCTCTTTTCGGTGGTGTGGACTCGTGTAAACTGTCCTGTACTTCTGTAACGTCCTTTTTCATCTGGACCTCTAGTGCATAAATCAACACAACAATAAAACAATTAAAAATGAGTAAATAAATCAACAGAAGATCTCACAGCTACAATAAGCGGTTAAAATGAGTCGATCTCCCTCGGCCTCTCTGTGTGTTCATTATTAATCCATCCCTCCATCCATCCGTGGTGATGCAGTGTGACTGTATTGAGGAGGCGTTCAGCGCGTTTATAAGGTGATGACCTGAGCCAATAGCGGGCCTTTCTGCTGTCCATACAGCCAACAAACAATCAATGCTGTAAATGACTGCGAGAATCAAAGGAAACAGCCTCATTTATTATTCTCTGCATGTAAGCACTTTAATGTCTGTCACTGTCTGTCAGTCTGTCTGTCTGCAGACTCTTCTGCCTTTATCTGAATCTTTGTCTCATCTATTTTATTTTTCACAGTAATATATACACTTTACACACATATTTAATGATTTTCCATGACTTTATGTTGTTTATTGCTTCGATAAATAAATCCTTTGATTTTCATATATTTAGCTTTGTCAGCATAGAGTACTTTCAGAGTTTTTTTCAGGAAGTTTTTTCATTCTTATTGGTAGCTAATTAACCCTCTTTATTTATTAAAACTAATGGTAAATATGCAGTAATTTACTGACAAAACTGTGATCAGTATTGTTATAATTTTACAAGAATACAGTGATAGACTGCACATTTATTTCTAGAAATACATTTTAATTCTAAAATACAGTAAGAAACTAAATTTACAGTGAAAAGTTTTACAGTGTGTCAGGGTAGAAATGATGTGTGTGTGGTTATATTGTACCTTTGTGAGGACCACTTTGAGAACTTGAGAGTGAAAACATTTTATCTGACCCTTATTCTTTAAAGCAACATTTTAAAAAGTTTTGATTTTGCTGCGGTTAGAATTAAGTTTAAGTGTTATTGCGGAGGGTCCTCGTAAGAATGGGAGTATGAACATGAGTCAGTGGTGTGTTATGTTCCCTGCAGCCTGTAATGAAACTCCTGCACTCTGCTGTTGTTTAAAGCTTTTGTTACTCGCAGCCATTTGTCACTGACGTCTATTTAAACAAATCACAGTACGTTTAACAGCCTCCCCGTGTCGTCCTGCTCCACTTTTACTCTGCACTGCTGTGGGTTTTTCTTTCCAAAAACCAGGGTGGTGGCACCCAAAGGTGGCCTGACGCTGGAAAGAAAAACAATGGGTTGTCAGATTTTTGGGAGGGAGGGGCTGAAATATTTGTTAAAGCTCTGTTACTTTTAGATTGACAAATTCATCTCTTTAATTTAAAACGTGTCAACAAAATGGAACTTAGTTAAAATGTTAATGCAATAATGTATTGTGGTCAGTCTCAGCAGTGACATCCCCAGACAGACACCTAATAGACATAAACATCATAAATCTTAAAAAGTTATTTTCTGTGTCCACTGTGTGAAAATCAATAAGAAACTCTAAATTAGCAGGTTAATAGTAAATGTAAAGTTATCAGATGGTAGATTAAAGCTATATTCAGCATTTTTTGACCACTAGGGGGTAGTAAGTCAACTTCGAATCAAACTTTCAGCACTAAGCACTGATATTACTGTTAATAAAGTTGAGTAATGTAAACATAAAACACCTAATGTTATTATCCTTAATTCCCAGACAGCATGATTAAACAAAACATAACAAACAAAACCTTTAAAAATTATTGTGTTTGTGTGCGAATTATTTCAAAAGATGAGTCAACGTCTATTAAATATATATTTTAATATGAAGACAATAGAGTGGAAGGTTTACATCATTAATTTAGAATTCATTTATTGTGGGGGGACAACTTCATGGTTTTCAGATTTGGGGTTGGACTAGCCCACCCAAGCACTGAGCGAAGACCACCATCATCCTCTAACCTTAACAAAGAGTTTCAAGTGCCTAAAAACATAATTCAGACAGACATATGTTGCAAATGAGTAAAATATAAACATCATTTCAATGTGGTGTTTCATGTTGCCAATCCTGTCTAACAGGAAACAGGACAATCTGAAGTTCAGTGAAATTTTAATTCTTGAGGAAAGAAAATTATCAAATCTTCTGTTAAAGCAACATTTTTCATTTTATTCTACATAATAATATTAATAATTTTACTTTCTCTTCATTCTGTTTTTATATCTTCTTGCAATAAATTTCTTTGCCTTATGTAAATCTCTTTCCTGATAAATGTTTTGTGCTGTGAATATAAATATAAAATATTAAATTAATGGAATGATTAAATCATTTTTTGTGAATATCTGAATTTCATCTTGATGTCTGTAGTTTCTATATTGTCCTGGTTTTGTGGTTGCTCAGTTTTAAACTGTATTTTTAATATTTTTAATGTATTAACTCATGTACGTCATGTCTTTATTAATAGAACCACCTGACTGTGTGACCCTCTGCAGACTGTAAAGCAGTAAAGCTTCTGAAGCTGCAGTGAACTGCAGCCTCTCAGACCAGCAGCTGGTTTCTAGCTTGATGCAGTTCTGTCAAAGACATTTTGGCTGCCTGTGTTTATCGAATCCATCGCTACAAAATTCCATCTGCAAGACAAACGGCCAAATATAACATGTTGTTTAGTTCAACAGCTAGAAAATGTTGCAAACACTGCCAGGCTGTCGGCTTCAGTTCACAGCTCCGGCTGTCATTTTTCCATCTGAGCACAACAATCGTGACAAAACTTGATTTTTTTTAACTCCAACTTTGGTTTCTTAGAGCTCAATAAATTATCCTTGTTTGACCTTCAGTTTGTCTGGGACAGATGACCCTTTCAGCACCGCACTGCTTTATATTCACACTCTGAGACCACACATCATTCGAGCGGCTGCTGCTGCGGCTGCTGGAGGAGCTGACGGTTCAGCGCTTTGTTCAAAATCACTTTGTTTCACATTTTTGCTTGAAAACTGATCAAAATGGTCAATTAATTGTTAGATTAAATGCTGATTCATTTTCTGTTGATTGATTATTTTTTTAAACTCTAATCTCTAAACCAAATTTTAATTTGAACTCATCTTTTTGAGCATCTTTTAAAAATATTAAACTATCTCTGGTTGATGACATAATAACTGGCAAACAATGTTAAATATTTCTGAACCAATAATGTAATAACTTTTTAATGTAATATAATAAGTTATAACATTGGCTGGGTTTAAACAAAATCATTAAAAATGTTATAATCAGAGGTGATGTAATAATACACTTATATCACTGTGTTTCAGTTTTTTTTATTATCGTGTCTGACTTCCATAACATTTACACTTAATGTTTCTTCTTCCAAATAACTGCTCAGACTCCAGACCTGTTCCGACCCCTGAATCTTACTCATGACTCTGAGTAACTTGTTATTACGTCTTTGACTTTATTATATTAAGAACAGAAAAATTGTTCCACTATTGGTACTTATTACATTAATGGCTGCAACAAGACATAAAAATACGGTGCTTGTGTATTTATCTGAATTTATCCAAACCGTCAAATAAACATCACAACTTTTTTCTGAATTTTAAGAAACCTTAAAGGGATATTTAGGATGATCCTTCAAGCAGCTGATTCAAGAAATCCTTACATACCTTTAAATTTCATTAATTTTTTAAAGATCTTTGTATTGGTTTAAAGAGCTCTTAACGGTCTTAGACCAGCCTATTTATCAGATTTGATTTTATCCTATGAACCCTCTAGAACCCTCAGGTGTTCTGGTAGTGGCCTTTTAATTAGCCTCAAAGTTAGAACAAAAGCACGGTGCGGCGTCCTTTCATCACCACGGTCCACGTCTGTGGAACAGCCTGCCTGAAGACCTGAGGGCGGCAGAGAGTGCTGATATTTTTAAAAGCAATTTCCAATTGACTTTTTCGATTTATTTATTGTGTATTAATTTGCACATTTTAATCTGTTTTCCTAACAGGCATATCCTTTATTTTATCCACTTATTATTATTATTATTAACTAATTCATTTATTTATTGATTGATTGACTTATTTTCTGTCTGCAGTTCCTGTTTTTAGTGCTGTCCTTACTTTAGGCTTAGTCTACCAATTTCAAAATCACTGCTTTGTGTGTGTTTGTTTTGTTCTGTTTTGTATGTTTTGGGGGGGTTCTCCCTTTTTCAATACTACATTTTTTAAATATATAGTGAAACCTGTTGGAACAACAGTAACAGACCAGTGATCATCTTGTGAGCTCATAAACACTCTCCTGGTAT
>JAJHUR010106051.1:0-10716 GCA_027495735.1 Lutjanus campechanus
GGAAAAGAGACAGCACACACACACACAAAACACACACACACACACACACACACACACAAAGCAGTCATTCTACGTGGGCGAACAGATGCGCACACAGACACTTAACACAGGACACACACTCACATTCCAGGTCCATTTTTTTTAAGCAATACACCCAAGCTGCACACAAGCAGCAAAGTATGAGAAATCTCTGCACACACACTCACATGTAGCTGAAGGACATGCACACATGAACACACACCAGTGAACTACAACACACACACACACACACACAAAGGTGTAGGCTACATCTCATGGGTGTATGGGTGTGCTATGACAGCTGGACCATCTAAATCAACCCAACACTGAGACATACAGATGATCAAATGTGGCTCCAATTGAGTCTGCACAAACAGATGTAGCACTTTATATGTACCATATATTGATGATGATATGGATTTTCTTTTTAAGCCAATAAGATAACCCATAATTACCTGCTTCTTGTGGCCAATAGAAATGAGATAATTTCACACTTCTGGTATTTTAAAAAGCTCATCTAGCCTGTAGCTTGTGCACATCTTGAGAGTGAGAACAGCTCGGATGTAGTGAGCGAAGATGGGATGATTTAATTTTCCACGGCCCCGACCGAACCAAATCCAACGTCTAACCAAATCTGACATCGCCATGACAACAGAAACAAAGACCGGCTCAGACTCTTCGAACGTTCAGTTAGTTTTTCCTAGTAAAGTTCACAAAACAACTTCGCTAACATGTTTTGGCTTCCGTGGAGCGTTCTGCCCAAGAATTCTAATTAAATGCTTTGGCATTAAGTGTCAAATAAAATTTTATGACCAATATTTATCTGCCATCATTTTATTATTGGAATAAAAATTAAATAATAATATAAACTTCCAAATATGAGCCAATAAGTTATCAAGTTAGCCCCAATACCGTTAGTTCATCCCTAATGGCAATTTTAAGATGCATTATAGGCATATTTAGACTCATTTTATACCTTTATTGAAATGTGAACAATTTTGTGTGAGACAAGATGATTTAATCTATAATGATTTGTTTTAAATTTAAAATCCAGCATGTATGAGAGAAAAAGGCCGTGCCGCGTCGTCCAGCAGGGGACATTCCTGTCTGACCCCTGTTTCCCAATCAGCAATGAGGCTATTAATGTCTATAGATGCGCTACACAGTATTTATTAACCATTTACATGTATTATAAAAGCTCAGTTGCAACTTTAAAGTAACAATCCAGATAATGGTTAAGTTGCAGCAAATATAGCAGCTTGGTCAGTGTCCCTGTGCTTTAAACTATGATGCTGTAAGGGTAGGATTTCCCTACAAATGACCTCAATTGTTTAGTGTCTACAGCAGACCTGGGCACGATGCGGCCCGGGGGCTGGATGCGGTCCGCTGAAAGGTTTCATGTGGAACTCAAGGCCATCACGGAAATACCAAAATTTAAAAATTAGCATTTTGCTCACCATTAAATTGTTATCAGACCTTTATTTTGAAAGGGGTCCGTGCTGTGTTCATTGGTAATGATAATAAAATGTATCTTTTATATTAAACTGTAATTTTATTCACCCAGTGCTGAACATCTGTGATGTTTCTGTTGTTCATCTTCTACTGTTGCTGCCTGTGTGCAGCCTGCGTGTTACACGTCAAGTTCTGGACACTGCCAACAAAACATTAGCCCACAGTTCATCACATGGCAATTCAGAAAGTGTAACCAACAGTATAAGCGCCCTATGTAGGGCACTTCTGACCAGTCCATTATTAGAGATTTGGCCATTATTAGGACTTTAAATCATTTGTGTCTGGCCCACGGCAGCCTGATCAATTTCTCATGTGGCCCCCCCATGAAAAAAAATAATTGCCCACCCCTGGTCTATGGGATCAAATAATATAATCATGATCCCGTAGACATCTAGGAATTATAATAAGAGGTTTTCTTTTACCAAACTTCGTCTGAGGGGAGGCTCAGTTCAAAAACCTCCTTGCAAGGTCAATTCTCCAATCAGCACTCCAGATGTGACTCCAGACACATGTGGCAGTTAAGTTGACCTATACTTAAACTGTGTTCAATAAAAATGACAATATAAAAATGTAAACATACCCAGAGGAAAGTAAACGTCAAAATAAGATATTGTCTTTGTCTAGCCTGTGTCTCCTAGACATAAATGAACTCAGTTTAACACCAGTATGAGACTCTGACCATTTTCTCATCCTTCTTGAATTGGGCTCCTGAGAAATAGAGCCTCGTCTCGTCTCAGCCTGAGACTAATTTGTGCCCACTTGAGGATCTAAAATTTTTATTTTCATTATTTTTTTGTCTTGCTGCACTGGTCTTAAATTTGTCTTTAATAATCAGCTCTTGAGATAAAAGTGAGATCTAAAAGAAAACTCTAAATGAGATCTCAAATTCATCTCAAGGGTCAAATTAAAGTCTTGTTGCTCCATGCGGTCGTCAAGGAGAAACCTCTGAAAAATCTTTTTTTTTTTTTCCTCTCAAAAGGGAGAGACTTCAATAAGCTCAAAATAAGGATCTCATTTATTTAAGAAAAGACGATTGTGAGACACAGTTGTCCTCTGGGTATGACTCATTGTTTTTATTGAGAATCGAGGAGAAATGAAGAATGTTTTAATGTTAACTACCTTCAAAACTTACACATTAACGCGTTTCTCCTTTGTTTAATCCATGCTCTGACAGAAATATAAAATGACAACTCGCAGTTTCGTGATGCAACTGCTTTTTGGTGAACAGCTGGGTGCAGTGACTGTTCACAGCTCACTGAAGTCGGGTTGTCACAGTGAGGTTGAGACCAAAACCAAAACCTGTGCTCAACAAGCGTAACTAGAGCATGAGACTCCAGAACAGAGCTGGATGGATCAACTGTATGTCAAGGAACAGACAGACGCTCTTTTATCCATCCTGTGATGTTTAACAGAAGTACAGTCATGCTGGGAAAGGGGCAATAGAACAGCCCCTGACCACAGGCCTGTCTTACACCAGTGCATTCACCCACACACACACTAACACACACACACAGATTTATCACCAAGGCCAACAGGCACATACATAACAGGTCCTGACAGCTCCATAACACATACGTATAATAAATTCACAGTACATTCCCCATGCATATAAATATCTCTGCACTTATAGGACAGATATAGCCTACCTGTACACACACACACTCATGCATGTACATGTAACAGCCATCTATGCACGCACGCATAGACACAAACATGCAAATCCACAGCAGTGAGCATTTTAGCAGTCTCAGCACACATACACACCACATTCTTCTTCCACTTCCTGAGCCGAGGCAGATCGAGTGCATCCACAGTTCAGCCCCGCCAGGCCTTCCTCCTCTCTCCACCACCACTGCCGCCGCCGCTGCCGCCGCCATCACACTGACGACGCCTGCCACATTAGTCAGCTGCTTACTGGACGGCGCGTTGCAACACACGCTGTGTCCAAATCAGCCGCTGACCCACATAACATTAAGCCCTGCCGCTGTGCTGACATCTTCAAAACTGAGCGGAAAAAGTTAAGAAGTTTGAAACGGCGCGCTGAAGTCTGGACAAGATAACGGACAAAGTAATGTGGAGGGAATCATGGGAAGAAAAAAAAAACACACTCACACTCTTAATGACCTTCATGCTGTATAGGGAGCTATAGAAACAGCACAAACACAAATAGCTTGAGGTCTTTTGCATGTGAGAGCTGAATGTAGGACGTCAGGATTTAAGGGAATTAATGAAAAATTTAAGATTAAAGCTTGGACCTTACAAATTCACTCATTCTTGAGAATTGGGACAAAAACACATTTTCACTTTTTACTCTTCAATTATGCTGGAAAATATATTTTTAAAATATCAAACTCTTGGCTATTAAACCTTGTAACAGGTCAGCGTCCAAGTGATTTAATTTTTTTTATCAAATGCAGGAGTCAGTTCCATCAGAAGGAAAATCTGATGGAGTTGACATCTTTATGGGGTTGACAAAATGTTTTTAAAGATCGTGTTAGCAGCTGGGTGTGTGTCTGCTCTGCTGTCTCAATGTCAAACACCAGTACGATCTGAAAAACACCTGAAACATGGACGCTCCGTCTTGCAGCTTTATTAGACATGTCCAGACATGTTTGAGCCACCAGAGCCAGAGGACAGTGACAGGATGGTATTTTTTTTTCTTTGGTGTCAGGTTGTTGGAACTGAAGTGAGCTGAAGTGAACTGCTGGGCTGATTTGGACTGAGGTACGCTCTAAACCGACTGTTAGGAAGGGTGATCGGAGGGGCAGGCACTGTCGTTCATGTCTCAGTTCGTGGGGCTTATATAGCGCTGAGGGACCGTGGCTCCGGCACGTCACCGAGCCATGTTTCAGATCCGGACAAAAAATCCTGAACACTGAAATCGTGAACAACAGTTTAACGGTCAAACGCCAAAATTGTAAAAATACAAATTTAATTTACTTTCAAAATACACATTTTTAAACCATAATGCTTATTTAACTTTTATTTAGAAGGGCTACAGAGTTGACATGTGGATGAGACACATCTGATGGCAATTTTATTTAATGAACTGGTCAAAAATTAGAAAGTTTACCAGTGCTTGAGAAGTATTCCTGCCTTTTTTAAAAAACAGGAAGTGAGACAAAGGTCCTTATGGTATGGCTAACCCTTTTTATGCCTGATTAAATAATGTTTTTGTAAAAAATGTGACGGAGTTGACAGAAATCTGGGACACAAGTTTAAAGGGCCAACATTACAACATAATAGCACATTTTTATACCTATGTTAATGTTAGTGGGTATTATTTAACATATGTATGTATATATTTTATATTTTAAATGTATATATTTAACATATATATGTTATATATATGTGACATATTTTTGTAGGACATGATTTGTCTCAATTCTCAAGAATGGGTGATTTATATAAATGTTATTGAACTACTATAAAAAGGATATACTGGATTTTTATCTTCGGCCTCTTATCTCCCACCTGGTATCACATTTTGAGAACGTGTGTTGACAAAAGTGGCAAACAGAGCAGGAAATCCACCTCTCCTTCAAAGGATAACGGAGAGTATCATGACTAGATCAGTCTTGTCCAGACAGAACGTCTTCCTGACAGAGAGACGAAACCAACAATGTCGCCACAAACACACCGTGACAGCTCTCCATGGCAACGGGACTCTGTTTGGCATTGTTTCTTGTTCAGAGACAAGAGTGTGTCAGTTGCAGACATGACTCCTACCAGCAGCGGCCTAGATATGAGTTTGGTGCTGGGACTGACTCAACAGTTAGCTTAGCTGGAATCCCAGTGTCGGGGATTTTTTTCATGGAACGTTCCAGGGATGATATGACATAAGCTTACCTGATTGATTAAGTATAACCACAACCATCCCTGAAAAACATGGACTATTTTCTTTTCCCACATCCTTCTTATGTTGTTTAACAAGCGCCTTAGGTCTAGTTGGTTTGCAAGTAAAATGCAGCCTAATGTCCAAAATCAGTTCAACCACTTGTGAAAAAGAAAGTGTGAAATTTCAAGTGAAGTGAAATAGTTTGAGGGAAATTGCTCTGACATCATTACCAGTGTAGTGACCTTATATTTCAAAGAAGTCCTGGCAGATAAAGGACATAGTGGGTATCTACAAAATCAGACGGCTGGCAATGCCCACATAAAACCGTACCGTTAGCAGGAGGATGTTTTTTTCAGCCTCTACAAAACCAAAAATACAACAAGCCAAAGTATAAGTAATGGATTAAACTGTGCGTTTATCTACTCAAACATAACCTGCCATCCTGAGGACATATTTTTGTAGGCCAACTGTAAGTTGGCCTCGCTCTGGTTCCTGCGACAAAAAGCCAGTGGGATTTTTCCGTTGGATTTTGGATTATTGCAGAAAATAAGCTCTGTGGGGAACTGAAGTTTATGATGCTTACAAGTTTTGTTCAGCAAGAGAATGGTCACAAATGAACACCACTTTCATGATTTTAGGTTAAACTACACCACAGTCCTGTGGATCAGCGCCGTTCACCGCTTTTCTGTACAATACAAGAACAATGCTGTTTTTTTTTTATTTACAAGTTGATGAGTATGTTGAGTTTTTGCCTTGACTTTAACCCCAGTCTTTCAGCTAAGAAATCATTTATCAGAATCTCGTTTTTAAACGAGTCAGTTGACAACCAACTCGTGGAGCTAACATTAGCTTAATTAGCTACCTGATGAAAATCTTCTAGCAAATCTTTTCATTTCAGCTGGAGAAAATCAACAGTTGTAAGCTAGAAATAAAAAGTCTGCTTCTGTCCACCTCAAATAAATAACCCTTTGTTTCAAACATTACTAAACATTTCGAGTGGTAAAGTGTCCATACACTGATTTCAGGACAAAGGCATTAAAAAAATATTGCAAGCACAACTGGTCTCTACTTTCGTACAATGCAACAAAACAAAATTTTCTTATTTACAAGTTGATGAGTATGTTTGCCTCGGCCCCTTGCTTTTAAACAAGTCAGTTGAAAACATTAAAACGTGGAGCTAACGTTAGCTAATGTTAGCTTAATTAGCTACCTAGCAACACCGGATAAAATCTGCCATTTCAGCTGGTAAAATCGATAGTTGTAAGCTAAAAATAAAAAGTCTGCTGCTGTCCACCTGAAATAAAGAACCCACTGTTTCAAACATTACCATGAGTTTCGAGGGGTTAATCTGCCATCGTTATCATTGCGTAAATTACGTATACGCAATGCGAGGAAAGCTTGACAGACATAGCAACAGTAACTACAGGTGGCTGTGTCTGACATACTAAGAGCAAACGCTTGTACAGGGTCAACGTCCTGCTCAAGGACATTTTAGAGGACACGCAGCCGGTGCTGAACATGCAGTGATAAAGGGTGTAACCTTTCAGTTGCGGGACAATCTCTCTCTAACCATCCAGCCCTGTCACGATAACATGCCAGATGTGAAAGTCAGCCCCACAATGCTCTGCTCTCTGCCTCTTCACTCTGCACCTCACTTAATTATGTTTTCTCTATAATTTGACGCTGGAGCTACATCTCCATCTCTCAGCGCATTTCTCGTGTGTGCTATCATTCCTCACCCCCTCCAATCTCAGCCAGGGTTGGACTGATACCAGTGCGAGACTGTATCAGGCAGATATTGGCTGAAAATTCATTTTTGTAGCCACAAAATAAGCTAGAGATGAAAAAAAAATCTGCAAGTAACATGAGACATTTTACAAAAAGTCCAACTTCTATGCATGGAAATGGCCAAATTTAAAGGTGCTCGATATCCGTTCAAAGCTATAAACTATCCGTATTGGCTTTTAAATACCCACATCGGTTCTACCTTCCTCCCTCCCCCCCCCCTCCCTGCCCTGCACCCGTAGGCGAAGGGAGAATTCCGGCAGGGTGGGGGCTTTCCCCAGGAAGAACGGGAGCTTTGTCCCCCGAGGGACGAGGCCATAGGCTGACAGACAGTCTGGCAACCTCTGACCAGGCAGCCAGCGAGCGAGAGAGAGTGATAGGGCATAATCATAGTGCAGCAGATGAAACCGGCGCTCTCTCAGCTGAAGTTTCAGGGGCACGCAATACGTTGTTCAGTGAGAGCAGGAATTAGGCAACGTCAGTGAGTTCACCAAGCAGGCCACAACTTACTGATCGCTGCACAGAGAGGATTCTGCAGTCGGTCTGAGGTGGAATTTCTTTTTCATTTGATGTATGTCAAGATAAAGTTGTGATTCAGACCCAACCATCCCCTTTTGTGTTTTTTTTAATATCACTCTGCATGATGGAGTGTGTCGAAACGCATTTAACACAAGACGATCTTTGCTATCAGCAATTGTTGATCAGGTTTGTCCAGTCTCACCTCTCCAGATTGTCACCGTTGTCGAATTTCAACACTTAAGTCAATACCAAGTGTGTTGCTTCAATTGTTGAGCTGCGAAAATATTGGTGTTGGAACTGGAGAGGTGTCTCTCACCCCGGGGCTGTCGAGCAGGTTTGTAACATCAAAAAACAATATGAGGTTGTACCGTAATCTTACTTATGCTGCGGGGAAGAACATTTTATTAAAGTGAATTAATGAATAAAGGCTGGCAGTGCGTGCTGTTTGATTTAGTGCAAATTGGAGTATTACATTCAAAAACAGGCCAGTTCCATAAAGTTGTGAATGCTGTGAGCTACATAGAGCCTGATGTCTCTGCCATCATGCTGCAGGGATTATCTTGATTGTTCTTGTAGCACATTATCACTGTAATCTTTCATGTTGTCTGTATGAATCTGAGTAGGTGTTCTGTGTTTTTGGTTTTGTTATTCTCGTTTTGTCTTTTGTACCTTTTTTCCTCCTCCTATATAGTTTTTTTTTTCTTTTTAATTTACAGTGATAAAAAAAAAAGGGTCTTCAACAGGAGGTCCGTGGCCCCTAGGAGGTCCTCAAAGTTACTGCAGGGGGTCGGCCAAATCATTGCTCAAATTAAAATGGCTGAAAATACACAAACATGAATCCAACCTATTATTAGCAAAGATCACAAAAAAAAACACACACACACACACACGAGCACAACACTGACAAAAGCCTACCCATGAATCGTCGTGCAATCACGTGAGCTAGCTAACCTACTGAATCTCTTCTGTCCATAACAGGGAGCTAGTTAGCCACGTTATTGTACAGTCATTCTTGTGAGCCACAATGGATCGTTTTGTGACTTCACAACAAGAGGACTCTGAGGTACCCTCCACCTTAGAAACCACCTGCGAAAGCGCAGAGGGTGAGGCTAACGCAGCTAACATTAGCCACGCTACAACTGCTGTAACAAGGGATGGCTATCGAGAGACACTGCTAAATTGGCACTTGCTCCTGATTGGTAAGTACTTAAATATTGATAAGATCCTGGACAAACAATGCTACTTTCGGTATTTACTGAAAATTTAACGTCAATTCCCTTCAATGTAACTAGCATTTTCAAACTCCTAACCATCCCCTAATGATGACGAAAGTGCCAGCCTCAGTTCATGTTTACATTCTGTGCTCTCCAGTGACGGCTGAGAGAACTAAACATTCAGCATAAATTGCTATAACTGCAAACTGCTTGGTAGCCTAAATTTAAATTTGGTGTGAGCTGTCCTGACAACAAGAGAGAACTAATGTCAAATGGTTGTTGATACAGTTACAAGACGACTGAACCTTTGCACAAGTTGTATCGACAAGAGTGATGAGTATCAATATCAGTATCAATAAAAACCCTAACGATACCCATCCCTACCTGCTTCAAAGTAAACCTCTAATGGGGGGCATTTCTTGCTTTGTTTATCAGATTCAGCTAGATTCCCAGCAGTGTTGGTCCTACATAGTTTATAAGAGACAAAATGTGAAATCAATATTAAGCACTCAAGTTATAGACTAAAGAACAAGCAGCCATTGATTACAGTGTATTATGGTGTGGTAGCGAAAAAACGGAAATCATGGCTACATAACCAGGACAAACCTGCTGCTATCAAGCCTGTTGTGGCACACAAGCTACAAGCTAATCATCATGTGAGCGACAGTTTGCAACACACCCTCCAACACACACACAAGGGAATATTCTGTTCCTGGGCATCCACGTTAATGATGCTGTCAGAGGGGGGTTATAAATGATTCCCTGTGTAAAGTATGTGGTGGCAGGTAAAAGCCTGTGAGCTGCTGAAAACGGTCACTTATTAACAAGCTTCCACTGCTCATGTGTTGAAGTTTAACCTTCATTAGTGCCGTTTCCTCACAAGCTCGAGGGGGGTCATTACTGTGTGACCCCACAGGTCAAGGTAGGAAGGTAGAGGTGGGACGGAGTGCTGATGTTCCAAGGACGTAAATATGGCGATGCCAACACGACTGCGAACAAACTCCAGAGCCTTTTGTGGACCAGGAACTACAGCGCGGGAACTAAATTTAGACCATGATCACTAAGGTAAAAATGCAGGTAAAGTTTATGAGTCACTACAAAGTTTCTTAGATTCTTTGAAAAGTCCCTGCAGTGGAAAAGGTCTATAATATTACTTGATTTGTCTGTGATCAGCAGAGACCTTACATGAACATTTGCGTGCGTTATTTTGCATTAATATCGTATTCTTCATAGACTTAAAATGTCTGCAGCGAGCAGAACGGGGTTGTAGTTATTCAAACATTGATCTCTGCTTTGAAGGCAGAAATTTCATCATCCATTTCAATTAAATCACACTCCCAGAATCAGAATCCCTTGTTTGTCTGGTTAAGGAACATTTAAAAGAATTTTTGCGACAAACACAGTCTTAGAAGTGGCGTCCGAGGTGATCCAGTGTCTGCTGTTCCACCGGAGATAAAAGTCTTCCATTAAAAATCAGCATGCAAATATAACGCAGCATGGTACAGAAGATTATTATGGTCAGGCATAAGGGGGAAAAAAGTTTGCTTTTCAAGAATAAAGCTGAAATGTTGAGAATAAAGTCGAAAAGTTGAGAATAAGTTGATGAGTCAAGAATAAAGTCGAAGAGTTCAAAATGAAGTTAAAATGTTGGGAAGCTGAAATGTCAAGAATAAATTCACAGCTGAGAATGAAGCCGAAGAGTCGAAATCAAGTTGAAGAGTCGAGAACAAAGAATAAAGTGGATTGAGTTTAATTTGGGTTTAAATGTCGAGAATAAAATTAAAAGTACTGACAATTAATGCCCAGCCTCCGTTTCCATTTTTCACCTTG
>JAJHUR010106056.1:2783-52916 GCA_027495735.1 Lutjanus campechanus
ACAGGCTACTATGGCATATTATACGTCCTTACAGCAGTTGATCATTGAGGTGTGTATAGGCGAGTATAGTAGTTGTTATAAATGTATTATGAGCCCCATCAGTCAATCACTAGTTTATAACTAGTCAAGAGCATTCATAAGACACTTGAACGTATTAAAAAACTTTGAATGCACCCACTATAGAATGCGCTATAAATGATCTTCATAGACAGTGTTTCTGAAAACACGTTTCATATTAGCCACTGTGCATATTTGTGCTTGTAAAAATAGCCCAGGAATTATGCAGATGTCATGAAAAAGTTAAAACGGCCAGAAGCAAATCTGCAGGGTTTTCAAGTGACAACACAAGTTGTGACAAGTGACTTTGTGCAACTTTAATGCAACTTTTATTTTATTTTGAATAGTTGTTGTCTTCACTATTTAACAACCGCCATTTCAGATGAAAATGACGTGACTCAGGCAGGGATCATGTTAATGGATGAGGTAGTATATTAAGTTTTAATCATGTTATATATAATCATGATCATGACTTCCTTCCTCACTCTCTAATGTATACTTTGGAAACATTTGGGATAATGTAAGTACACAGCTCAACAAAATATGTAACAGTTCTATTTTATTTAGACATTTCAATGCAGAGAAGTACAATACTATAACATTAAAATGCTTCTAAGCCAATCACAGTAGCTCTTTCCCATTAATTAAAATAGCATTAGCCTTTTCCTGTGTGAGCAAAAGGCAGGCACAGTGATGCTTAGCCCACATCACTCTGACTGGGATGAGATGACTGAGGAGCTGCCGGGCTGTTGGTGTGGAGAGAGGCTTAGACCCATAGGCTGATTACTGATTACCACCGTACTGCTGAGTATGCTAAAGCACATAGGCTCAGGGTGGGCTGGGTCACTATGATTAAGGGAAGGGGAAGGTGGGTGAAGAGCGAAGGAGGTGAGAGGGCCACTGAGACCCCACCAACAGAGAGAACTGCTGAGGTGGACCGAGTAAAGCCATCCTAGGCTAAATCGTCTCCATCCTCCACTCTGTGCAGAGGATGCCTGAATACCCATACATAAAAACTCATTAGGAAAATGTCCACTTTTTAGTGGAAACACACCAGGAAATGACATAAACATTACACGAGTACAATGTTTGGATCAGATCTTGGTGAGATTCTCTGTTAAAAGTGTCAGTCACAGATACAGAGTTTGATCCCTTTTAAACAGCGGAAGAAAAAGAAGCCTGGAGCGAATCCTGTCAGTATGTTTTGGGGTCATGGAGTCCAGTCATGAGGGGAAGAGGTTCACCAGACTCATGAAGAACCACAAGAAGAAAATGTGCTTTAGTAGAGGAAACACGCGAAAAATGCTGAGTTTACCTTTAATCCAACGTACATGTGTGTGTGTGAGTGAGTGAAGATTATTAAATCCATTTGTGTGCATGTGCGTGTGTCCCCTTGAGGTAGCTCATGATTTTATTGCCCGTCGACTTATTGCCACGGTGTAACTGTCCAATCGCTGGGGGTGAGACCATAATGAAGTTGCCTTTTATTGGTTTAACAGTCAAAGTCAAGAGGCCACTTCCCAGCTGCAGGACACAGCTTTTATGCATAGGTGTGTACATGTGTGTGTGTGTGCCTGAGAGAGAGAATAGCAGACAGGAAGAGAGAGATAAAGTGAGTACCACTTTATCTTTTATATACCTGTATATATTTGTAGGGAGAGTATAGACTTGCTCGCAGGCATACACTTGTACAAACATGTGCAATAACCCATTAGAAGACTTAAAGGACCACACTGCTGTTTTTGGCAGTTTTAGCGATATAATTGACCTCTTTTATGGCAGCCATATTGATATGAAATAGTTTAAACATAGGTGTTACACTAATTAAGATCCTATTCTATTAGTGTAGCAGAGCTTTTCTAGTGAGCCAACATGCACAATGGCAGCACCGTGATTATGTCTGACCTGAATATAACGGAACTTTAATTAGTGTCCATGGTAACAGCTGTGTTTACCTGGTCTTGCATAGTCCAATCTACTGCCACGGCACAGCACCAGCGCTGGAGAAAGGTCGGGCTCCACACATGATAATTCTGCCACATGGGAAAAAAAAGACACTCTGGCTTGCTTGCATTTCTTTAAAACAATCACGATCATCTTGGGTGTCACAAAGCTCAGGATGCAGAGACGGTGCCCATGCAAAATAGTATTATAGCTGCTAGCTTGTTTTTGTGCAGTTTG
This sequence comes from Lutjanus campechanus, assembly GCA_027495735.1. NCBI lineage: Eukaryota > Metazoa > Chordata > Actinopteri > Lutjaniformes > Lutjanidae > Lutjanus > Lutjanus campechanus. The sequence continues at coordinate 5,022 of JAJHUR010106056.1, forward strand.
CAACAAGGTTAGGGTTAGGGTAACTTGCCATTCTCAGCATGTAGGCTGCTATCTTAGAGGTTGCTGTTGTTGTTTCCGGTAGTGACTGGCATTTTGAAAATGCTAACAGGAGTGGAGAGGAGAGGACAAAGACACCCGAAATAGGCGGCAAATAACAGGTTTATATCCACAGCCTACATCCAGTGAGTCAGACTACAGTAGTGTTTACCCCACTTTTTCGTGTCAAAATGGCTGCTGTGAATAAAAGGTGTATTATCACGTTCACATCATATTTGTGCTGAAAAGTTTTCACCATACAGGCTAATTTTCATTTGCAGTCCCTGGCAGGTTGATGATACATACGTACAGTGTGTGGTCGCATAGCTTTAAATGTCAAATGTCAAAATACAACACAGGGTAAGTGGAACAAAATGCTGTGAAGATATAGTCTTGTGGGTGTTCACATTCATTTACATCATTAAGATTAGGCTTAAGTTTGGTTGGTGCAACCAACATTAAGTCCATTTTAAAAAGCTGGTCTGAACAAAGACCGACTTAGCAGTTAGGACCAGGCTTGATAAAGACCAGTTGGGCCAAACCATCCCTAGAGCTGCTAGGAATGCCAGAAATGCATTCAAAAATCTGTGTCGTTTACAAAGTCAGTAAATGTCAAGTTTATGTGATTTGTAGTAAAATGTGAAAGTGCTATGATCCTTTAAAAAGGTGGAATCATTCAGCGAAACTGCTTTATCAGATCACAAAGTAATGAGCTGCAGAGAAAAGGTCACTGTAGGGCAGGGGCAGCTGTTTTTCTGAATAAGAGCCATTGGGGACCATTCAAAGAGAGCTGACCAATGACACGACATGAAGAAATGCCACAGTAGAGGGTCTTATGACCAACAGCCTCACTGCCACACCAAATCAATAATCATTAACACTGTAGCTATGTAATGTTGATTACATACGCAGCATTTTCAAAGCATTACACTGAATAATACAAAGGAGAAGCTGAAATGTTTGCTCTAATCGATTGCACAGAGCCCTTCTTATGTCTCATTGTACCGATGCTTTTATAGATATTCATCATCCACACTGAGTTTGTGCTCATCTGGGGAAAATTGATATTGCTGTGGAAGCACATATTAACACTAGATAGATAAGCTGCTCGTCTTTCACTCATGAGAAATCTGGAATCCACTCGCAGGTTGCAAGACACAGCATATTTACCCTCCTGCCTGCCTGCCATGGACACACACACACACACACACACATACAGGGAAACACACAAACAGTATTGCTGCCAGGCAGGGAGGAATTACCAGAGATGTGCTTCAACTTGCCCAACGACATTCCCCAGAAACCATGGCAACCTAGAAATAGCGAGAGCGTGTGTGTGTGGTGTGTTTATTTGCCTTTAAGGATCTCCAGTGCCCATCAGCCTCACACGGTCTGACTGACTGACTGCACCGGCCCTCGCTGGAGCCACTCCACATCTTTCAGGAGCTGAATAGGGTCAAGCCTGCATGGCAACAATCTCTTCTTCCTTTGTGGCTCTCTGGGATCCTTAAAAGAAACCAGGAGGGCATAAAACTCATTCACTGACTCACCCACTCACTTGCACACACACATTCTTCCTCTTTCTTGCACACACACACACACACTCACGGACATGTACCACTGCAGAATGTGGTGGCCTCATGGGAGTGGAAGGGTAAGTGCAATGCAACCTCAAACTGACCCTTGGTTGAACGAAGGTACATGCTTTCGTGCACAACCGACTCATACAGACAAAAAGAAACACACACACTCACATACACACGCTAAACTGAAGGAGGACACAAGCTCCATGTTGCAAATCCAGCTGTCACCATCCAACTCTATCTATCTTTAACCTCTCCAATGAGTAGCCGGTATGTTTTCATACCTTGGTTTCAGGGTTGGGTGGGTTACTTTAAAAATGCATTCTGACACAATTAAGCAGCTAACACTAGTGGTTTGTTTGTGTAGCTTACATTAGTGGATGGTCTGTGGAGCTTTCGTTAGCAGTTGGTCTAACCTGAAAATGTTTCTTTAAATTAGATGCTGAGTCTGTGAATGATGATTAATTACTGAGGTTGAGAATAGCTAAATAAGAAAGAAGTGCGCATTATAGCTGGACATTTTTTGCCCTCCATCTCCTCGAGTTTGCTTGCTCACTTCCAGTTAGAAAGTGTTGCAATGTGTGCTCACTGTGCATGTTAGTATATAATTTTTTTAAACGTATGTTAAAATTGTAATCATGCTAATAATCTCAATTTTTACAGTATGTATGTAATGTGATTACATATTCCTCCATATTCCTTTTTTCAGTATCCTGTTACATGTAATCCGTTTCTCCTCAGGCCTGTTTGGTTGTATACAGTTGGATTCCTGAGCAGGGCTGGCGATGGGTGAGGACAGCCAAGGGTCAGTTTACACATCTCTCCCTCTCTCTTTCTCTCCCTCTCCTCAATTATTCATACACTATAACATCCTCTTGGGCTGCCAGCCAATCACCATAAGCCGAGAATGAGGAGAGGAGGCTTGGGGGAGGGCATGGAGAAACTTGGGAGCGAGGAAAGAGCTGATGAATCTCCGAGAGAAGCTGCCACTCACTCATTCACTGTGGGCTCCATTATCTCCTGGAAGGCATCATACACGGAAGTATCTGATTCCACAAGGCACCAACTGTGGATGGTACACACACGCATGTACACATGTACACTCATTACATACAGCGGCTTCACACTCACCCCCTCTCTCTTATGTACACATGCTCAAGGAAGCCTTCACTGAACAATACTGCCACAATTGCTGTGTAAGCATTAGCATAGTAATGGTGTCTTGAATACAGGGTCAGGCACAGCTCTTAGGTTATTAGACCCTCTCCAGGTGCCTTAAATCTTAAAATGACCCTATTCAACGGGGGCTGCAGGCTCATTTCATGTGTCAATGCAACATTTTTCTAAGGGCTCACCGATATTCATGAAATATATGCAACTGTACATAAAGCAGGCTAACTGTGGCTTAACCTGTGTGAAAGTGCAAAGGTTTTAGAGCAGGAACAGATTAGGATTCTTGGCTGGATGAAAAAAAAGAAGTGAGAGGAGGACCAGAGCAACAACGCACTCCTTGCCGAATGGCTTTATACACATTGGAAAATGGGAAAATGTTGGAATAGGTTTGCTGAGTCTGTTTCCATCAATGTTGTGTCAGCATTAAATGAGACCAATTGAATTTCTGTGTAGGAAGAAGCAGAAAAGGGTCTGTGAGCCAAAAATGAAAAAGAAACAAACATTGAACATGCTCTTTGCTGAGGTACATCACAGACAAAAACTCTGACACTTTTTCATTCAAAAAGTTAAACTTGTTATTTCTACTTCTGCAGTGTAGCATTGCACTTCCATCAAGTTGGGGAAGCCGCAGCTTAAAAAAAGGGTCAAAATCTATGCAACAGAAGCCATGATATCTAGATTTTTAATCTCTAGTATAAGCCAGACTCCAAAAACACTAGATACACGTCCCACGATGCAACTTGATAGATTCTTTTAGAGGATGATGCTGCGTTCTTCAGACAGGGTTGGAGCTTGGAATGACATCACACCTGAGTTGATCGTGGTCCTGTACAACAAGTCAAAAAACAAAGATGGACGCCAAATCTTTGTTGTGCTCGATAAAAGTATTTTGCACATACAAACAACATCTCCACAGATAGACGCTGAATAGTCCAATGTGTACAACTGTTTTAATGAGACACCGAAGACAGATATACTATTAAACAGTATATAATACAGCCTTCACCACTGTTAATGTGTGGAGTAGCCATCTCGGATTTTGAGGTTTGGTGAGGCTCCTCCGACTGATTTACTGAATACTTGTGTATAAATGCAGCAATGTGTTGTTAAGAGTGTGTATTTTCAGATACAGATATTTTTAAATACTAGGGTCTTACATATTGCTCCTCAACGGAAGAGAACCCTCATGACATCACAGTTAGTTTATCTTTTGAAAGTTCGGAGTCACAGAAGACATTATATAACTATTTTCACGGTCTGACGAGTACTCTTCATGACGAACAAACAGAACTTGATTTGTAAAATTGTGCTTCTTTTAAACAGACAGGCTACAACAGCGTTTTCCAGACTCAGAGCTTGCAACCCAAAATAGGTCACAGACCCGTTTTTATTGGTCTGCAAATTGGAAAATTATATGCATAAACAATGTAGAGATGACAAGAGGTGGCTATAAACATACTCATTTAACTGGAGTAGCACCAGGTAACTACAGTTTCTTTTGCTGTGTGCAGGGCTATTTACAGTAAATGAACGAGACTTTATTTATATAAGATTAAGTTAATAGGTTTAATCACCTCTATAGTACTTTTTAGAGCCATTCAGTTAATGTGAATGTGAAAAATATTACACTTTTTTTTTGTCATATTGTTCCTATTATTATAAGATGTGCCGTAATATATGGCTGTTTATATTGCTTGAGTATTACGTATTGTTGTGAGGAACTGAACAAACAGCCTAATCACTGTTTCTCCCTGGGGTGAGGCTGTCACTAACCTTCTTCCCACAATGCACTCTGGTGGCTTCAGGGCAAAGGGTGTAGCTCTGTGCCACAAGGGAGCTTTCCTCCTCCTGCCCTGTTACACGCAGTCCTTACCTTTATCCTACCCCTCTCTTCTTGACTGTCCCTGTCCTCCCTCTGTCTTTGAACACAAAGTAAAGAGACAAAAGAGAGTGGAGGAGCAGGAGCAAGTGGGGAGCAACAGAGACAATGAACAAAGGTTTTAAAAAATGAATATATTGCATTAAAGGGAAAGAGGGCGAGACAGAGAAAAAACACAAAAGAGGAAAAAGAAGGGAAGAGAAGTCAGAGGAAAGTAGAGAACAAGAAGAAGATCAAATTCTGTCCAATTACAGCAGTAGCTGAGGCGTAAAGTGAAATGGTTAGAGGAAGGAGGAGGTTTTCTCACTGACCCAATGTAGGAGAGGAGAGGAGAGGAAAGGAGAGGAGAGGAGAGGAGAGGAGAGGAGACAGCTTTGAGCTCAATAAATGTTCAGTCAAAAGGGTGAGAAAGCAATGGGTTTGTACATAGTGATGGCGATAAAGAGGTGACAAAAGTTGTGAGTATATATAAATAGTAAATAATAGTAAATAGAGTAAATATTTTTTAAAAATTAAGAAAAGATGTTGCTGTCATAGCGATGCACCTGCATAATGTCAGAAATGTTGGCTAAATGTACATATTACTTTTTAACAGGCTGGTAACATGAATTCTATAACATTTTCACAACACCAGACCAGTATTTAGTGGTATCAAACAACCAGCTGAGCACTACTGGCCTCAGCCTCCCGTTGCAAGTGTGTAGTAGAAACTTTGGTGGCCCGAAAGTCTAGAGGCAGTGTTTGTTTTGTCTGTTTTGGTTTATTGTATGGTGGTACAACATGACAGCCTCCATTATATTCAATTTCTGCCATATTCTGCCAATAAATCAGTGTAAATCTTACTCAAGGCAGCTGCTAACAAAAAGAAGAAGATGAGCTGATTCTGTAAAAAAAAAAATCACAATGTAATAACTGGAAATGAACATACAAAGTGTCACTTTTATTCAACAAAATGCTTATTATTTTAACATACAAAGCCCGTGCAACAGCTCTGCAGTAGGATCCCTTTAGTCCACATCCTTGGGGTGTTTAATGAGCAGAAAAAAGCAAAGAAGAGGAATTTCTCTGAAACAGAAACGTGTGTCTCTTCACAGACTCTCTGCTTGATCTTCTGACAGTGCCAGATCTTCCAAGGCTCTTTCATGCCATCATCGTTACTCCTTAAAAAAATATTCAACCCTGAAATGAGATGTGTTTTTTTATTCTCCTTTCACATGTACTGCTTTGATTTGTATGTGGGGTCAGAAACGACTGGTAATTGGAGCATGAGGGAAGCATTTAAACCGACATAAAAGAGAGTAATACATCCTCCTTCTCATGTGAAATCTTATTGTGAATGCACATGTCTGTTTTTCAGCTGTTTTCTGTAATGATTTTTTTGACATCATAAAACATAGAGGCATGCAATAAAAGTGTCACTCTCGTATTAATAAATGAACATTTATGTTTCACTCCATGTAAGCAGCGGCTGGTAATTTAATTGCTGTGTTTTCCACACAAGATTATCTGTGTGATTGTGCCCGTGCACGTGTGAGATGAGTGCTTCAGCACAGTGCTAATATGCACACTCTGATTAACACTCAAAGTCAGCCACTGAATGATAAATTAGGAGCAAGTTTTAATTCACTCACCACCAAAGGGAATTACAACCACAATACACACACACAGGGGAAAGAGGGAAAGAGATAAACAAATTAGTACAAAGGGGAGGAGATTAGAGAGCAAATGAGTTTACCCATACGCCTTGACGCTGATTACTCTGAGACAAATACCTTTCCTCTCATGATCGCCTTCCACTGTTTATGACTTGATTGTGCTCTATGTCTTATTGTAGAAGGCAAATAAATAAGAAACAGGGGGATGACCTTATGTTTAGAGGACACTGTGCACTGTGGAAGGGTTTGATCCCTCAATGTGGCTTTAATATAGGACCTAACTGAACAGCTGCAATTAACAGTTGTGTCCGTCATCATTTAATCTGAGGATTTTTTCTTGATTAAAAGTCATAAAAAATGTCCTTCATGGCATGCCAGAGCCCATGATGATGTCTTAAATTCACCTGTTTAATCTGACTGACAATTTTCACCAAAAAAGAAAAGCAGCAAATCTGACAAATCTGACAAAATGGAACAAAAGATTATTTGGCATTTTTGGTTGATAAAAGACCCATATGATTATTCAGTTATGAAAATTGTTACTGCTTGTTTCTCTTATCAATTCTGTTCAAAGTTCATTCTTGAAATTGGGAACAACAGCTGACAAAACAACCTCCGCTCAAGGGCTCTCCTGCAGCTTTTAATCGTGTGCACATGACCTTCATCTGCAGATAATGACGAATCTGTCCAGAATTTCCTGTCTTTTATGTCAGTACACCCTTGAACACTTTAGTGTTTTTAAAATGGTTTTGTCAAATGCTGCTGCTGAGACTCACCTTAGAGGCCAACACGGATGAGAACCTTGAAGAATTATAATAAAATGTGATCATACATGGAGCTCAGTAATGTCATGTTGGTCATTCATCGTTCGCTCCTCCAACTTGATTGGCCAGATTAGGTCATACAAGGTGGATGAAATGAATAGCATTAATGTTAGTTGATTCAAGAGATGAATTGATTCATGGCACATGTTTTAAATACCATACGTTTTATATTTGGGCTTGAGGAAAGGTATACAGTGTTTTCAAGTAAGCAGGCTCAGGTCCAAGTGAAGTCACGAGTCATTGGTGCTAAAGTGAAGTTGTTTAAAGAGTTGAGTTAGAGTTAAAGAGTTGTTAAAAGTTTAAAGAAATCAAATTAGTGACTTGAAATAAGCGATATATTGCAAATTAGACAGTGTTCCGGGGTCCTTTTTGCAAAATGTCAAAATGACACCAAGACTTCATAGATGTAAATTAGTATTCAAGAATAGATCTAGACGTGTTCAAACTAGATGTTAAGTCTATCTAGCTCCCTCTTACATGTCCTTGGATTAGATCATAAGCAATGCAAAACTTTTTACAGATAACTGGAAAAGTTTACTGAAAGCTAAGATTAAGATTTAAATTAAGATTTTAAACTGCCATTCTAACCGAACAAAAACCAAAAACAGAGACTGTACCGCGAAGCAGGTCAGCCGGTCTCTAATTCTTATTTAGCTCCGAAAATGGGATAATGATGATAATGAGTATGATTACCAAAATGGACGTCTTGGAGCACAATAATCTAAACTGTCCATCACAAAGAGAAAAAAAGAATCTGTGCATTTTTGTGTGCATGTGTGTGTGTGTGTGTGTCTGTGTGTTACAGCTTACAGTACTACTTTGTAAATGAACTGGCATTAGCATGCACTGAAAGGAGAAGGAGCTGGGGTTGAAGGGAGCAGGTGAAAATCTCACTTTGAATCATTTCCCCTCCCGGTCCCTGCCATTGTTCCTGTCCTCACACATGGCAGAGGCAGAAAGAAAGGATCCTATTATTCCGGCCCAAGCCTGTTCTCCTCGTTTATCGTTTAAAGAGGGGGAAGAGAGGGGGAATATTCTGATGGAAAGCAGGGCCTCTGTGGCAGCCTAGCAGTTGTGTGCCAGCTGAAAGGACTCCACGGGCTGAAGCTGCGGCGGTGCCCACCACCTGCCGAGTTCTTTCTCCTTCATCTCTCCCTTCTCTCTCTGCTCGCTTTCTCTGCCTTTCACCGTCAAGCGCTCGGTGACTCAGCAGTCCAGGTTCAATTCAGGCTGAGGCCTCATGAAATAAAGAAAAAAAGAAGGGCACAAAAAGAGAGAGAAAAGATTAATTTCTTGAGTGGGAGAGTAAAAAGAGGGTGAAAGAAGCAGGCAGATACATAGGTACTGTATTTTTGTTTTGCATTGAAAGAAAGGTCTAAGCTGCACCTGGCTCTGGATTTTGAAGCAATTTTCATCGGTGTTGAAAAAGGACAAGGTTTATCTAACTTTCTTCCAGAAATTCACACAATTTTAGGACTATAAGAATCACAACATCATACTTCGAGGTAGGGTTCCAAATAAGTATTGATTTCAAAATCATGTTCCAAAGGAATCGTTAAGATATTTTAATTTACATTCTGCTTATTAGTTCCGACACAATTTTCACGTGAAATCAACCTGGCTATTGTCTGCATTTGTCTTATTAAATTGTGAGCTGCCAAGGGCCCCATAACATTTTTGCCAATTCAAAATTCATACGCTAAAATTGCATCTGAATGCCCAGGGCCAACCCTAAAAGACAGCATCCACCACAGCCACAGCCTGTTCACCTTTCTGCCATCTGGCAAGAGATGTAGAAGTATCTGCTGCCATACCACGAGACTAAAGACCAGCTTCTGTCCTGAGGCGGAGACTCCTCAATTCACACTCAGCACTCCACCATAGATAAAAGTTTATGATTTATTCAAGGATTGAAAAAGGGGGTGCAGAGAACCCCCGTGCCTGTGTTTGCCTTAAGTCCCAGAATGACTAAATCCACCTTTTATCATGAGTTTAGCATTATTCTCAGTTCACCTAATGCAGTTGCTAAGTTTCTTGACTATTAGGTGATCAAATTGTGTGTCTTGTAACGATCACCTCAATCTACCAAATGTTATGGCACAAAATGCTCAGGACAGGATACTCTTAAATGTTACAGTAAAGTAGCCTACCCCAAAAGAGACTGCCGTTGTTACAGTTATCTTAACTGTATGTTTTTGCTGACACTAGTTATCAATGGAGTTTCATACAACTATGTGGTGAAGAATTCAGGAGGATAGTCAAAGAATTGGAATCAAGAATTGTTAAGAACCAAAATTGATAAGCAGATTCCATTGTTAAAATCCAATAGATACCCAACCCTACTTCTAAGTTGTATATCTCACACAATTTGTTCCATCTGTGCCTATTCTGGCCTTGTCTTCTTGCCATAGCTGCACCACAGCAGGCCTTGGGACCCACAGAGCAGACCCACTGAATTTAAGATCAGGTATTGACAGTCAGAGAGTACTCAGCCCCCATCAATACTGATGGGTTATTGATGGAGTGAGTGAATCCTTGTACTGCACCATCATGAGACCAGTACTGTCAGGAAAACGTGCATGTGTGTGTGTGTGTGTGTGTGTGAAATAATGAGATAGGACTAAAGCGAGGTGTTGTCATACATACGTCTGCACACTCACATAGCAAAAATCAATGAAATCCTACACAAATGGAGATATATACATCGCCTGCAGCATTGCACTTTTGTGCCAAGACACGTGTCTTCCCAGTGGGATGGGATCCACTGCACTCTTCCCTGAGGAAGGAGCAGGAGGAGGAGGGCACGGTTAACTACATGGATGGAGGGAACGGCCCCACAGGCAGAGGCAGGGAGATGAAAAGATGCAACTACGAAGAAGAGACGAAGTGTTGGAACCGGGTATGAACAGGACAGGGCTTTGTATCAGAGGGGAAAGCAGCAGTGAAACAACATTTCCACCAGGAGCAGCATCTTATAACGGCTGTGCAGACAACCTGGGGCTCCGAGGCATTAATTCAACACATTGTTAATAATTGATGCACATCAAAACATGGAAGATATATGCACACATGATCAGAATGCATAAATTCTACTTGTGGGTCTCTCTCTAGGGGGGTTTATCAATCTGATTTGTTGACAGCTGCTAACTTTGGACCAATAGAAGACTCGCTGCATTCAGTTTCTGCATGCATCGTCCTCGCTGCCTGTAATCTTTTTAACTTCTGCTTTATGTCATATCCAACCTGATCACTGAACAGGTGGAACTTTTACAAAACAAATGTGGAAATGCATTGGCCAGTGAAACTACACATGTCTCCTAAACCTCTTGTGTCACCATCTTTATAAAATCATGTTGTTTTTCCAAGCATTGCTCAAATCCACAGAGCATGAATATTTCACTCAATGGAAGCAGCATACTGCAGCAGCAATGAAGTACTGGAATAAGCCGAGCATGTGATAATGTCAGAAAGGGCAGATAAATGTGTATTTTTGATACAATTAAACTGGAAACAACAACAAATTTTCTGCTTTAAAGTATTATTAGTACGAAAATATGGATTGCACAGTGCAATGGCTATAAAATATGGTAACTATCTGCGTTAAATTGATTCCCTATATGCCTCGCTTTCACAATGAAAAATATGTCTGCCACCCACTAGGATTTTTCCAGGGAAAATTATGTCTCTATTACAATTGACAATTGTGACAATTGCACCATGTTTTATGTATAAGATGTTTGTCAATTTAAAAGATAATTTTACAAGTCAAGAAAGTCGCTGTTTGTCGTGAAACATACAACTATGAAGATATGTAGTTAGAAAGACTACAGAGAGGTCACGCAAGTGGAGCCACAACTGTCTCCCTCCACAAGATAACATTAGCTGCCAAAGCTATGCCTGTGTGTTTCGTGATTTGATAGTCACAAATGCAACTGGTCTTACTCATTCTTTTGCTTCCTGGCTTATAAAAGGACCAAGAGTTGCTGGATAAAAGTCTTCAGGTAAGATAATGTGACAAGGCACAGTGATGTTGGTGTGGATGGCGTATATAGTGTGAGACAAGTTCACTGAGCATTTTCACTGTATTTATGGCACAATTCAAACAGGATGCAAAAAAATATTTGTCTCTTGCCATTGACTTCCCCTCATATTTCTCCGAAGTAAGATCCTATGGGGCATCTTCGCCTCTCTACACCGCTTCAGTGAACTTGCTTCTTTCCTCTAAAGTGGTGTGGTTAATTCTGCACGTAGCTAGGTTCTGAGGAAACAGAAAGCAAGGGGGAGAGTTGAAATGTTCTCTACTTCCGCTGGAAAGACATTTCAGGAGAAATTTCAGGGAAAAATCAGACATTTACAGGAATAGTTTGGCATTTTGGGACATACTCATATTGACTTTCTTGCAGAGGATGAGAAATGAGAAAAAAGACTCAAGATAGGGGGAAATACCTAGCCTGGCTCTGTAAACATGTTGTCTAACACATTATATCTATTCTGTTAAATAAGTACAAAAGCTGTGACAAGTTGTAGTTTTACAGTTATTTGCTTAGTACTCTAAGCTAACCAGCTGCTGGCTGTAGTTTTAAATGCTATATCATATAAAGTGGTATCGATCCTCTCATAATTCCCAGCAAGAAAACAAACAAATGTCAAACTGTTCTTCATACAGAGGTTAAAACAGAGACAATGACCAAGGCAAGACTCAAGTCACTCTGCTTAATATCAGCATGGAGACAAGAAGGTCATCTGGGACAGGAGATAAAGGTGGGTGTGGGCTGTTTGTGTGTTGTGTGTGTGTGTGTGTGTGTGTGTGTGTGTGTGTGTGTGTGTGTGTGTGTGTGTACCACTTATAACAAACGCTGTCCATCTCCCTCGCCCACCATGGGCAGGCCAGGCATCTCTCATCTACATTCCTCAGATTATAGAGGGCCATCTCAGACGAGCAGAGGCAAGCCTGGACCCACCTGGGCAGACCCTGGTGAATTCCACTCATGCTCGCAGACCCACTGGGATAAGAACGGCTGGGGAAGACACGGGGGCATTTTTAGGAATATCTCTCTTCACTCTTCACCAGATAAAATCAAAAACAGCATTTAAATGCGATCGCTCTTACCGAGCCAAAACAGTACATGAATGACCCCTGGCAGGCAAACAGGCACTCTGAGGTCTTTGCTGTGGGTGATGTCCATGCTGCACCGACCCACCCACCTACCCACCCCCCCTACGGACTCACTATTGTGTTTACTTGGCGCTGATGGTAGGGGAGAGAGGGGCTCGGGTGGGGGAGGGCAGGGTAGGGCTATCGTCACCAGGGCCATTGTTTCTCAGCGACCCCCATTCAGGGTCATTTAGCATGTGACACCTCTAGGGGCACAGTGCATTACTAATGGCACAGAAGAGCAATAAATGTGCCAGCTCCCCACACTCTGAGCTGAGCCAGGATGATGAGGAAAAGGCAAAATGAGAGATAAGGAGGAAGGAAAGGGGATGGCAGAGGGAGAGTGAAATTATCTGGTCAGAATTAGGGTCAAGAAAGCAACAGAAAAAACACCTAGTGGCAGGATGGCAGTGAAAAACACAAAGGTAAAGCAGACGAGAAGGTTAAAGGTGCTTATCTACATACCTGTGGAGGGCGTGTGCACGAGTGTGTGCGATGTATGCAAGTGTGTGTTTACTTTAAGTGATGGGCAGGCCTACAGCCCACAGCCATGCAGGGCATTCCTGCCTGGGCATCAAAAGGAATATGAGAAAGAGACACTCAGGGGGGAGGGGGCTGCAGACAGGCTGGAAAAGGCCCAGTGTTTCCCACAGCTGGGTCTGTGCTGACTACAGGAGGTGGAGACGACAAGAGACACCCCAAACAATACAGTGAGGCAACGCCCATCGTGGTCAGTTTTGTTGACACTGTATTAATCTTGAGGATTTTTTTTTGCTTTTTGGCACTGAGTGTTAAATGAAGAAATTGATAACCTGGCCCTCACATCTGTGCGTTAGAGATAGAGGGATAGTTAGAGGGATAGTTCAAGTTTTTTGAAGTGGGATGGTTTTGTAAAAGGTATTTATCAACAGTCAGTGTATTATCTACAGTAGATGGCAGTCGGCATGCCCCCAATTTGGAGAACCACCATGAATGTTGTGCCAGTGTGGGTTTCCTTCAGGTGCTCCGATTTCCCCCACAATAACAAACATGCATAGGTCAATTCTCCAGTCATTACCCCTGACCAAGGTGCTTGCTAACATCTGGAGTTGGTCCCTGGATGCTGCACAGCAGCTGCTCCTAATGCTAAGATGACTTCAGTATTGTTTAGTCAAATAGTATTTTCTGTCTCCCTGTACCTTGATTCATAGGTCCATATTTCAAAATTAAATGTATTTCAGTCAGAAACTCTCATCAAAGAATTTTGCATTTATTGAAAATAATTATACTGTTAAAGTCTGTCGGAAAAGGCTCTGCTGTTTGAGGAAGTTTTCCATAAATCCCTGCAGTGACTAGGAGTCTGCTGAGAGAGCTAATCCCTAAACACTTAGGATATAGCATCAGATACAGAGATGTACATGAACATGAGCTTAGTGAGATAATACTAAAGCTTAAATGACATGAAGAGGAAGTCAGGGCAGTGGAGAGAGTCGTGCAGCCATCAGCGCTGACATTAGAGAATCAGCAGAGTAAGATACAAGTTTATAAAAGCTGCCTAAAACACTGGTGTGAATATGATTGGATAAGGCTGGTCACTTGGTAGCAAACATACGATGAGTTGATGCAAGCAGGACTTCAGTATTGACTTCATGCTTCATTCCTTTCATGCTTCTTTTTGTAGTTCGTGCTGCAGAATACTGCTTTATGTGCAACTTACAGAGGGGTTTTCTGTGAGTCAGTGCAGTGGCCATGTGGCATATTTCATGATTTTTAAAAGGACAGTTCACCCCAGAACCAGAAAAACATATTTTTTCCCTGTAGCGCTCTTTATCCATCTAGACTGTTTTGGCATTAGTTGCAGAGTTTTGGAGATATTAAGCATAGAGATGTTTGCCTTCTCTCACATTTAATACAACTAGATGATACACCAAAAATACATTAAAAAGTCAACAGCAATGTCTTTGCAGAAATCATGACCCAGTTAATCAAGATAATGCATAGACTTTGTTGTGCACAGTTTAATTTTGGAACTATTTTATTTCTAACATGGAAAAAAGTAGTTCCGACATGGAACTGCTAACAACAAGGTCTGTGGATTAACTTAAGTAACCAGGTCATGATTTCTGAAAAGAGACATTGTTGTACAGTTGTTTCTCAAATGTATTTTTTTTTTGACGCTTTGAGTACCACAAGACAAGTGCATCGACTCCCATTATAATAGAGAGATGGCAGATATCTCTTGAGCTGACATCTCCAAAACTAGGCACCTCACAACAAATCAATCTGGACGGAATAAAAAAGAACGGCAGTTTTTTTTGCCACATTACAGACTTTTGCAATGTTTGTGACTGGTCCAAAAGCAATTGAGGCAGTAAATACTAATCCAAACTACATAAACAGTCTCAGAAATGAGTCATATCAACATGACTACTGATTAGCAATACATGCCGGCCATAACAAGGCTCTGACAATCAGCACTTTCACTTAAGACTTTCCAATTCATCATAAGGCAACTTATAGGCGGTTCAAAGAGTTTCATGCATCAGACCAGCGAACTTCAGTTCACAACCTCTTATACTGGAGATACAATTATAGCTTTAATTTGTAATTCTGCTATGTTGCACTATTCTCTTAAACCTTTTTTACTGACACTGTATTTTTCTAATAAGCAAGTTGCTGAGTTTCAGCACCAACAGCCAGCCCGGCCCACCAGAAATCTTCCTGTTTCTCCAGAATAGCCACTCCATTCCTGCCAGACAGTCACTGTCACTGACTTGCTGATGCATCAGTGGCTAACGACAAAAGCTAAATTGTGCAATATGACAAAAGGAAATGACCCAAGAATCTTGACAATATGTCAAATACAGGAAAACTGTATTCACAAGTAGTGCCACATCATCTATTGCTTGTAAAAGAGTTGTGGCGAACTTGTTTGCAACACTACAAGCTGTGAATACAAACTAACTGAAAAAATAAGTCAATACTTCTGTCAAATGCTAAACATTGTGAACTGATAATTACTGCAAGGCTCTAGTATAGTCTTGCGTTATTTTGTCACACACCATAATATACAGAAACAGACTTGGGAAGAGTCTGGAGCTTAAAATGCCATAAACAGGAGCTTTTTGGTGTGCGCATCACTCACTCTCAGGTATTTTTTTTGTGATTCAGCACCAATCCCACTGGGTATATAAATGTGCGTGTCTTTTTCATTGTTTGTCTTATTTGTCACACCTCAACCAACACACACCCTGTGCACTTCATAGGTCCCTATGTATGTTGGCTCTATATGCATTGTGCATGAAGAACACTGCCAACAGGTTTTCATTTCACAGGAATGAAATACACACGCAAGCCACCACATAACACGTGTCACTTTGGCATGTTCATAGAATGTACACAAATTAACCCCGAGGCAAACTGCACAGGGTAGCAATACCTGAAATGAGACAAGAAACATGTGATCTGTGAGCTACATGTGAGACTTTACCCATCAGATATTATCTACCAGCAGGATGCCTTACACCAAGGCTATTCAACTTCAGTAGCAAGTGGGCCAAACAGCAAAGTCTCAGGGGGGCCACAGGCCACAAAGAATTAATGGCTACAAATAATTCTTACAGTATAATGGAAACGTATATTACTGCAGGGAATAAAAAACATGTATCCTTTTCCAGAGGAGGGATGTACTGATGTACAAATACTTCATTATTGTACTTTTACTTTTACCCCCTAAATTTTAAACAAAGATATCTGTACTTTCTACTCCATACATTTTCAAAACGGGCTCATTACTTTAGTTTAAATGCATTTGAGAGGAAATATTGTTGTTGTTTTGTTGTTTTTGCCATTGTTGCACGTCTTGGATGGAACAGTAAGTAAAAAAAATGGCGTATCAGTCAGTGCATATCACACATAACACAATTAACAAGATAAAAACAACATAAAAACATTATGTAAGAAAATAAAAACAATGAAAAAGACGCAACAGCACAAAAATGTTGTAAAAGATGCAACGTAATAAAAAATGAAAACAAGAAGTGAGGGTGACTCAACCATGGAGAAAAGATGAGGCTCAGTGAGCTTAGCACATAAACACTCGGAAGAAATGTCCTTCAGAGTTTTACTTTTATACTTTGAGTGCATTTCACAGCCTGAACTAATGTAATAGTAAAGAAGTTGAATCAGTAGTTATACTTTAGTATAAGTTTAAGTATCTCTGTTCTTTAACTTTAAATTAATTACTAACTGGTCCATAGAAGAAGTGTCATGTCAGATGGACATGGTAAAGCAGTGTCCATGACTATAATGGTAAGTAGGCCTGTTTACAATATCCACAATGCCTCCAAGCAGATATAAGGTGCTTATAGCAGTACCATATCCATATTTGTTAAAGGTGGCAACAGCAAAACAGTGTCCAGACTAGCAATAAGTAGACCTGTTTGAATCATAAACAGATTTGTAGTCTTTGCATTATTACTAAAACTGCACTACATACCTTAAAGGAACAGATCCCCCTAAAATCAAAAACAGATATTTTCCTCTTAGCTGTGGTTCTATGTATCCAGATTGTTTTGGTGTGATTAGGGTTAAGGTGTGTTAATTCCCACTGTTAGTGTCCATAATTACCCTTAAAAAGTCTAATAAGGATCAAACTGTGGGAAATAATACACTTAAGTTTGTTGTAACGTGTGTGTGTCTCTTCTAATTATCCTCTAATAAAGCCTAATAAGTCTAAAAAACATAAAGATGCAATATTGATGGAACACAAACCTTAAGAAAAGTCAAACACATAAGTCTTGGTTTTCAATCAAGCTTTTAATGAAAAGATCATAAAATAACAGTTTATTTTTCCTCACTGCTGTACATTAAGACTGCAAGGTTGTGAGTGCTGAGGTCAGCTGTATTACACTTTTATGACACTTTGAGTTTGCGAGCCCCATCGCTATGCACGAAGGTGGCTCTGACCTGAATACGAGCTCTCTGAGGAGTGGAGATAAAGAGAGAAATAGAGCCCAGCCTGGGTGCTGCCAAAAGCCACAAAAAAGGGTCACAGAATTTCACCTTAAATACTGGTGTGTGCATGTTAGGTTGTGTTTGAAGTCTAGACGGTGGCATTTGCGTTTGCATGAGTGGAGGTGTGTATGCATACATGCCAGCAGCAAAAGTGCACCTGGGTGTGTGCACCTTTGCATGTATAGTGTGTTTGCCAAGGGGGAGGGGTTCTCGGCCTTTAATTATTCATCAGCAAAGACCCTACATGTCCATTCCAGAGCCTCTCGGCCCTACGGATCCTGATACATTATTGAGAGGCTCTTCCTGAAGAAAATAGACCAGAGAGGAAGCTTGATACACCCACTTCTTGGGCAGCTTCACTAATCAACTCTTCAAGTACTTTTTCTTTTTTTAGCAGCTAGTCTTTCCATGAATGTAGTGCACATCAAGGTGACACTGTGCCATCGTAAATTCATAAACAAATGTTGAGTTAAATTAAAGGTTACGTATGAAAATATGCTGCTACAAACTCAAAAAAGCATATTTTGGTTACAGATGGACGGCAAATAAAAAAATGTATAAATGGTGAGATGTAATGGCAAGATAGCACATTTCTGTAAACACTGAAAGTTTTGAGGTAATTTGGTGTTTTCTATTTTTTTTAGTCACTACTGCACAATGTCAGTGGTGGTGCAGTAAATACTGATGTGAAATGTAAAATGCAGCAGTCGCCTGCATGCGCAGTAACGTTACAGAGGGTCAAAGGGCTGACAAAGGGGGTCAGGTGTATCTGAGATAAAGCAAGGGACAGTAAAGCTTCAACATGCTTTAATGGCACCGGAGGCCATTTTAAAACTGGCTTTGGTTCAGTCTGCCGAGGTAAGAAGGAGCATCTCCGTAATAACTGGACAGACCAGCCCCTCTACTATACAAAACGCCTGGAGAGGATGGTTAATCTTAACAACCGTATGAGGTGTAACAACAATAACACCAAGAAGAAATGAGATGGAAACTTTAATGCTCAGAGCCGAGTACAGTCTCTCGGGTGCATTTCCTGCTTTGTATATTCATCTTTAAAGCTTTTGTAACACTGCATAATGATATGATATTTCAAGAACACACACAGGAACAATGATGAGGTAAGAAGAGAAAGACAAAGAGTAAACCATCAGTTAAATGGGAACTGATATGAGAGCGCCCGGGGGTCTTCCCCAGAGGCTTTGAAAAACATACAAAGTGCACTTAGTAAAGCTATCTCACCCAACGTTTCTAAAAATCCTCCGATGTAGAACTAACAGACACTAAAAAACACAAATGAAAAAGCGATGAAAGAAGTGGCGAGTGGTTTAAGACATGTAACAATAGTCACGAGAACACTACCGTTTGTTCAGCGGAGAGAAGTGTCAGTTATGTGCATGTTTCTGCTGTGTGAATGTGTTGTTTCTTTTTTCTAATGGCAGCAGCATGGCAACACCCAGGGAGAGCATGAAGCTTGAGAAGATACAGTAGCCTCCTTTCTGCACAGGCAGGTCACAGCGTCCTGCCTGCGTCCACAGACACACACAAGGGGTTAAAGTTCAACTACCCTGGTGTGCAGTCATTCAGTGAGAACTCAAGAACACATGGGCACAAAAAACACCCATCGTGAATCACATGAAATAATAAAAACCCTACAGACTGTCAGGTGTAACTGAGAAAGAAGATATTAAATGCCATAGACCATTTTTCTTTGAGTTGGAAAAAATAAAATCAGTTCTCCCACAACAAAAACTTCACAGATTGTGGTTAATGGCTATGTTTTGTGTCTCATTTTTGATTCTCAGCTTGAAATCCTCAAAACAAAAAACAAAAAAGGGGGTCCTGCCTCCACCTCAGTCTCACACACTGAGCATATTCTTTGCAGAGGTGAGGGCAGGACCAGAAATAAATACATTCATCACTGACAATAGACATTTGATAAAAAAAGAACACTGTCAATAAGTGTTTGCACCAACTTTGTATGAGGCCCGGCCAGCCAGAGGTTTGTGCTGCTCTTACCCACAGAACACAGGCAGCTAAAAAAAAACAAAAAAACACATCATAAAATCAGAAATACGACAAGAACATTCACAGTTAAGACTACCAGATAAGCCTGTTTACATGCAGTGAACAACTCAAAGCTACATTCTCCAGATAGGTTTCAAGAACCGCCAGCATTAAGAGATGTACCAGGTCAGTAAAACAAACCCAAACCATTCAAGCATCACCCACCCACTCCTACATATGAAGAGACCCAATCAGCAGAGGTAGTCCTCAAGTGCATTTGGGTAAACACAGAGACACAACATTGAGCTAAAGACCCTGGCTTAACAATGCCTTTTGATTAATACGTCAAGGACACACTGCCCACCCCCATTTGCTGCAGTCCCATCTGAAGACAGGCCAGAGGGCAGGGGGACTGGGGCGCAGGGTCACCCCAAAGCCAGCTGGCAGAGAGGGGAGTGAGCGGGGGGGTGCCCCTAAACCACACACACCCCTCCCCTTAATTGAATATGCAGCAGTTCACCCCATGCTTTACGCTTTATGCTTTTGTTTTGGCAGCAACCTCTGTGGAAAAGCATCTTTAAAAAAAAAAAAAAAAAAAAAACAAAACACCAAAACCACCTCTCTGACTGGCCGAGCCTCGACTGAGGTCTGTAAAACTGTATAAGTTCATGTAAACAATGAGATAAATACATATGTTTCTTTTTTTAGAGCCACACATGGTTCCATAATCATTCAAATGTGCTTTGGTTTAAAAAATAGTTTGTGGATTTGGGTATGAGCTTTTTTTTTTCTTCTTAGTTCTTTGTACAACTTTGCAACTATTTCTGAACATACTGTGTTATTAACTAAAATGTAGACTTGTTTCGAGCTGCCTCGCCTTTGTCAAGGCTCTTTGTGTTAGTTGAAAAAGTACCCCCCTGTTTGTCTTAAATATGAAACTAGTGTTTTGCTTTTTCCCATGATTAAAATACAGAGAAATCGATACAATACCATGTCTTACAAATGTAGCTGAGAGTCTGCATTCACAGATGCAGAACAATCCCTGAAGTATTTGAATAGTAGTAGTACTAGTAATAGTAATAGTAGTAATAGTAGTAGTATGATCACAGTTTGGAGTTCGTAGTTTTTTTTTTTCTTCGTTATGTCAAACAAGCAAGCATTCAAATGCAGCTGCAAAGTCTTTTTTGCAGAGATGGCTAGAGATCTTGTTGTACAAAAACACCTTTTGCATGACAGACATTACGCTGTACTGCAGTAAGTGCTGACAAGTACAATAACGTTTGAAGGCAATGCATTGTGGACTCCCTCTTTAAGCTAGAAGAGGTCACAAGCAACAATGGATCAGGCGATAAATAAGATGTTTGTGGTTGGGGGGTAGGGGGGTGGGGAGTGTGAAAAATTCATCGATGTACCATGCAATCACTAAACAGCAACTGCTTAAACAGCAAGACACCAACATCCAACATAACCAGGTAACAACTCAGGGAGTCCAGGACGCAGGTACCTTAAAACGGTAGTGATGTTTGTGTAACTGTAGCTGCATCCCTATTATAACAAACATTTCACAGACCATAACATGAGGACGAAAGAGGAATAAAAAAAAAAATCAAGAAGACAGTTAAACCAACATAATAGAGGAATGCCTATACCAAAAACTTGTAGTGAAGGTTCATGCTCCACAGTGTAACTGTTTAGAGTAGATACACTGGACAGGTTTCAGTGGAAAACCAAAGACAACAGAGGGGCCGTTCCCAACGTATGGTTGCTTATGATGAGGTAAAGCTTTAGAGGTTTAAAATAATTTAAAATCATTCTGCGATATAATGGAACACAATCAGAAACAAAAGGATGCCGCAGGAGACCAATAAGTTGTCCAACTGTCCAGTGCATCTCTGCTTCTCCCTTCTTATTACAAGTTTTCACAAGTCTGGCTCAAAAAAAAAACTAACAAGCAACTTGAACTTCACATTAAAATTCTGATTATAATTCCTATCTTTTTTTTCTTTTTCATTTTTTTGGTCTGAACAGAACACATACAATGTCATCAAGTCCTGTTTTTAAAGTCAGGGAATATAAAGTGATAAGGACTCTGGATACAAACAAAAAGGAAAAAAACAAAAAACAAAAAAACAAAAACATGCCCAGGGAACATGTTTTTAAACTTTACCAATTTTTTTCCATTAGGTGGTAAAGTTTACATTATACCGGCCCACCAATCAGCACAAGCTTTCCTTGCAAAACCACAAGAACCTTCCTCAGTGTCAGAGTCATTGGCCAAACCTCCATCAAAAAAGTGGATTTCTTTGTCTGGATTTAGAATATAATTCATAATTTGTTTTATACAGCAAAAAGAACTCAAAAGTGAAATAATTTAGTATGCTATATATCTTAAGTACATCTTTTTAAAAACTTTGGTTATGAACTTGTCTAGCAATGTTTGTTAGTTAGCTCTGTTCTCCTCAACATTCATAAGATCTTTGGAACACTATACATCTATGCTAACTAGCTAACTAACCACTATTTGCTCCAGGCAGGAAGCTACAGTACACTTTGAGGTGGGGGCCACACTGAGCAGGGCACCCGAAAAGCTATATTTGACATGTAAAAACAACAGCTAAAAACAATATTAATGTGTAAAATCTATGAGCATTAAAAACCTGTGTTGAGAGATGGGCAGGTTAAAGCATTAGGTGAAAAGTTACCATAATCTACACACTTTGTACAATTAATTACATAGGAACTTTCAACTAATCAACATAGAGTTCGTAAGAGTAATCAGAGGTAGCGAGGTCACAAGCCTATATAAATAGACTTTTCTTTTTTCTGAGGGGAGGAAAGCTATACAGACAAAAAAATAAACGTACCCACTGAACATAATATTCAGTCTAAAACACCCTTTTCTTACCCCCATAAAACTACCCCCCCACCCCCCGAAAACCCACCCCAAATCCCCTCCCCTCCACAAGAAAAATCCCAAGACCTTCCAGTTTAAACATTCACTGAAACATTACAAGTTCTTTAAGTAAAACAAGTACCTCGAGGGGTTCATCTTTCCAACCAGGATTCACTCCTGGGTGCACTAGCAGGCAAAACCGAAAAAAAAAATTCCTCTCTATATTACTGTGAACAGCTGCAGAGAGGACTTCGAGTATTTGTCGTCTGTAAAACTAAACCACTGTCATCCCACCGTGAACCTTCTTTCAGGACTTTCAGTTAAAGCATGGAGATGGTCCCAAACCCAGTTACCCCTCCTCTTACATACAGATCCCCATCACCAACATAACAAAGGATATAAAGCTGTCAGGGTAGAAATAATCTTTTTGCTGAATTATTGCCAGTATTGTTTGCACGGGTTTTTGGTCAAAATAGCGAGTGGAGTACAGAGGGGGTCACTTGAGTTGATCAGATTGAGAAGCAACCTGAATAACTCAGAAGGTAGAAGATAGAAAGGCTGCTGAGGGGTATATGAGGTGAGGGGGGCTTGACATTACATCAGTACCCACATTCACATTTTGACAGACTTGCAACGCAGACCAGAAGTCATGCCACTCCACCATGGCTTTGTGACTTTGGAGAGAGACAGGAGTAGTTGTCCCTCGAGAACTCCTGAGAGGTGAGCAGACGTCACGTGATATAAATGATGACCTGATCCTTGTATCAACAAGATCCCACCGTCACCAAGAGCCCACTGTGGCTAACAGCTACATCATTCACCTAGCCAGGGCGTCGTAAACTGGAATTGAACTGTGTGTGTCTGCCTGTGAATGTGTACATGTGCGTTTCTTTGCTGTTGAGATGGAAAAAGGTAGAGAAATGTTTTTTTTCTATTCCCAGAGTTCTTTGGCTTGATGCATTTCTAAGAGGGTGAGGTGTGCATTCTCAGGTGACTGATGAGGTTGCGCTGCTGGGTAAACTTCCCCCCGCATAGCTGGCATTCATACGGCTTCTCCCCAGAGTGGACACGCATGTGCTCTGTCAGACGGTACTGGCGTGTGAAGCGCATGCCACACTCTTCACACGCAAACGGCTTGAGGCCAAGGTGGCTGCGCATGTGGCGTGTCATGGTGCCCCTCTGGGTGAACATTTTGCCACAGATGTTGCAGGGGAAAGGCCTGGTCAGCCAGTGGCTCTTTTCATGTTGTCTCAGCGTTGCCGGGTCTTTGTAGCTCTTACTGCAGACTGTACACTTGAACGGACGTGTTTCAGAGCCAAAGTTGGAGGGACCCACGGGGGCAGAGAGATCCTCTGCCTCCTCCTCGTCTTCCTCTTTCACGAAGGTCCCTCCCTCCTCTTTGATGTAGAGCTCGTCCTCAGTGTGTGTCTCCACGTGAGCGTTGAGCTGCTCAGAACTGGGGAAGCCCTTACCACAGGGAATGCACACATAGAGGTTGTCTCCAAATGCTGGCTCAAAACCTTCCTGCCTGTACACGTAGTTGGCGCCATGTCCCCCTCCAGTTCCTCCTCCTCCACCTCCTGCGCTCTCTCCGTCACTTTGCCCACTCTCATCACTGTGGTCCTGGCCGTTCTCTCCTCCTTCTTCCTCATCTTTACACTGGAAGGACTGCTCAGAGATCCCAGAGGAGCGGCCATCTTTAGGACCCACAATCACCCCGTTAACCAGGGGCCTGTCATGATCATCAGACTTCAACCCTGACGCCTCTCTCTTAGGCCATTCATTCTTGCGAGCACCCTGTCGGGATTTCTTCTGGGGTGGGGGGCCATCGGGCTGGTTTTGGGTTTCCTCTGAGGCTTTTGAGGAGGAGTTGAGCTCCATGGTCTCTGAGCCACAGGTGTCTCCACCTGGTAGGGTGGTGGAGGAGTCATCCAGTGAGGCACTGTTGGTTGTGGATACTGAGGCAGATTGAGGGGATTCTTGGGAGTTGCTGTGTGGGCTGAGGGCATCAGTGGCGGTGCCCGCAGAGGGAGGGCTCTTCTTGGAAAGGTCTAGTCCAAGATCTGGCTCTCCAGCACTTCCTCCACTGCTGAGGTTACCGTTACTGCTGCCGTTCCCCCCATTCCCGTTCCTCCCAGAGCTGCCGACAAACATTTCGTCGTCTGAGAGCTTGTCCCGAAGGCCTTCATCTGGCTGTGGCTGGTCGGCGTCAGAAGGGGTTGGAGGATAGTGGTTGTTGGGGCCAGCAGGGGTAGAAGAGGAAAGGCGCTGGTTGTTGAGGCGTAAGCGGCTAAGGGGACCTGGAGTGGAGGGTTTACCTGGCAGGGGTTTCCCACCACTTCGCTTAAGCTTCTTTCTGCACAGAGCAGCGAGGTCATGGAGCTGGAGGTAGCTGGCTGCGGTTAAGAGGGCACTGAAGTTCTGCTCACTGCTCTGGTCCGACGAGGACAGGAGCTTCCCAGTGTAGATGAAGTCCAGAACTTGTCTGAATACAGAGGGGTTAACCATCTCTGTGTCGAGGTTAATGAGGTTATCGTGGAGGACCAAAGATTTGAAGTAGATGCTGCTTGCCGCCAGGATGTTCTTGTGAGCACGGAAGAGCGCATTCTCCACCACGATGATAACATCACACAGGAAGCCCTTGGCTCTCTGCTGGTTGAGTTGCAGCAGCAGTTGTTTGGCATGATTTGGCAGTTCCATTTCCACCTTCCGTCTTTCCTTCTCTCTCTCTCTCTCTTCCTACACGAGCACCACCTGAAGCTGAAAGAACAAAAAATGAAAAGGTGGTTAGTTTCTTATTGTAAACAAGAAGAAGCACTAGACTGATGAATGACAAATGACAGGTTGTGCAATACAGCTTAGAGGTGTTCATGGGTCCCCCTGAACCTGAGACCTGACCTGCAATCCATACAGGTTCAGATCCAAATGTTATACAGTCAGTCGGGTCTCATTCTATTGCCACAGGTTCTAGGTTTGTTTAACATCACATGTAATACTCAAGTGGACTTGAGAAGACCTGGCCATGATCAGACTGGCTGATCATGACAAAAATGTGTGCGGCTTAAAAGAAAACCTGGATATATTTTACCAATCCTCTTGGCATATATTAGGTATGACACAACATTTTATTTTGACAACTTGTATGTTACCGTTACCCGCATTAACCTTGTTAATAGCAATGAGCTGGGAAATAAGTGCCAATCGGGTCTTTGTCTCCTGACTGGGTTCAGGTCCGACACAGGTCTGGGTCCCAGCTTTCAAATAACAGATGGGTCTGGTTTGGGTCCATGTGGTACATTTTGGGGATTTTTTGGGTCAGGTACGAATTTCTGGACCAATGAAGACCTCTAATACAGCGTACAAGTGCTCTATTATACATCTGAACTGATGCGTACATGGACAGCTGCAGACACCATGGATGTCTATTAGTCTGTTTATGCTATTTTTTGTAGTTTGTTTGGAGGACATGTTCCACACATGTGTAATAGATTGTCATGTGTGGTGGCCGCATAGAGAAGTTTGTACAGTCACAACAAACTGGGAGTGAACAAATGTCTGTACAGAATCTGCACATACACTCTCTGATGATGAAATTTTGTCATATGGACCCTGGTGGACCATCATGCACTCATGGATATGCAAAGTATAACACTGTCTTAAGCCAGAGTCAAGAAGAAGAGGAGTGGTCTTCAACAGAATGTACAAAATGTCTCCACACTCGCAGTGAAATTTTACAATGTACAGGAAAGTCAAAAAATGGTGATTAAGCAATATTTGCTTGGTTAATGCAGTACGCACAAGCCTGGTGGCAAAATAGAGCTTTTGTTGTTCAAAAGCAGCATATGTTTGTGCAACTTTAAGTTCTAGTTTATCACAGCCTTCAGTCAGATTAAAATTTAATACAGGTTTAAAAAAAACTGTCAGTTACAGAGCTTGCATGTCTGACACATCTAACAATTAAACTGCATGTGCTCTGACTCCTGCTGTGAGTACATCAATCTAAGCTTTTAGCTCTCACGGGGAAATTAGCAAACTGTTCGCACAGCGTGCCACATAATCACATGGCAGCTTAGAAACTGGAACCCTTCCTTCCCTCTCATCTTCCTTTTTAAACAAATTGCAACCCTACATGGATCAAGTTCTGATTGTACACATTGCCACTGTTCTGGCACAAAGGCCAAAGGGGCGGAGGAGAAGAAAGGGTAAAGTAACAACTTTTCTAAGGTGCCTCCCCTCAGCTTCTCTTCCCCATCTCCGTGGAGTAACTCTAGTTTCGGTGGGGTGCCCTCTTTGGAAACTCGGCTCGCTCTAGTCTCCATTAGGTCATGGTAATGTCAGCCCTGCCCTATTGTCTGGGGGTGGGGGTCGGTGGCACAGCAGGGCCGGGGGGAGGGATTAGGTGACACCTGAGCAGGTAAAACTACACAGGAGCTAGGGCAGGAGAGGGGGGGAGAGGGTGTGGCTCAAAGACAAGGACAGCAACACCTGATCCTCCAGAGAGGCCCTCATATATGGAATTAGGACAGATGAATCACATTCACTGTCAAAATACATATTGATATAACACAGTGCTCTACTTTTAGTCTGACACACAGCTAAAACGTGATGCTAACAGTAGTAGTGTGCTTAAGTTGAAGCAGCAGGATCTGTCCATGAGTCATGTTTAACATGTTCTTAAAGCCCTGGGCATGCTGGGAAAATGGACACATCTTTAATGCCCCTGATCAGAGCAGGGTATACCGTATTACAGGAGATTACACAGTAATGCAGAGAAATACTTAACTCAAGCCATAAATAAATGTGCCATTTCAACCCAGTGCCAACTCAGAGCTTTACTGAAAATCATGTTTCATAATACACAGCAGGAAACAAGGAAGTGGTTCCTAAACTCAGCTTGAGTGCCAGAAGCGTCAGGCCTGAGCGCAAAGACACACGACTGAACTCTGTTGCAAAACCACCTCTGGAATATAAGTTCACCTGAAGGCTGAAATTCACAATAAAGTAAGTATACTAAGCAAGAACAACATCTTAAAAGATAAACAATGTAGTTCAGCATCACTGCAAATTTAATCTCATATCAGTGTTGCTCCTCTAATTGTACAGGCAAAGCAGGCTGCTAGGCCGCCTGTTGGCAAGGCTGAAAATAATGCCAAAAATAACACCAAATATCCATTAATTCGGACATCAATGCAGTGTTTCTCCAACTATTGCCTTGTAGAGGCGACTCTGATAGTTTTGCTCCTGTCCTCTGCTCACACAAACACATTTGGAGTGGAGCAAAGGAAGAGAAAGGTGAGGTGAAGTAGAAAGCATTACTCAAGTTGACAACAACTCATAATGTTACTATGAGTCAGCTCATCCTGTTTGTTTTCTGCCACCATTGCCGGTTCAGTAGACACTGATGTTGTAAGTTGTAACATTACTGCTATATAAGGTTGTGTAGCACACTAACCTGACTCTCACAGTCTATTTCATGACATTGCATTGTCTTACTCAGTGTTAAGTATATTAATTATACTGTCAGTAAAGACTCATTTCAGTAATTGACCTATTCAAAAACTGGGAAAAACAGAGTCTCCCATGAACATTTATGCCTATCCCATCACCAGTCATCAATGTTCATGTTAGCATCATCTAGTGAGCAGACTCTTTTTTTCCCCCTAGCTTTTCACATGTGCTTCTGTCCAGGACCTATTATTCAAAATGTTTGGATATGTGTGCTTTTGTAAACTTTTTGTCTGTTAATGAACTAGCCTCTATTAGCTAAGTGCTAAGCTAACTGGCTGTCTGTATGCCCTGTATTACTGCCCCCACTGGCGGCCACAAGCCCTAAGCAGTTAACCTTGGGGGAAATGCTGCATATGTTCCTTCAACCAATCAATTCAGTTTGAACACATCAAGTTTTAGAAAGCTCGTGATGCATCTGTATCTTTCATTAAGGAATCTGACATTCCCAGTGCAATAATGACATACTGCATGACAACATTCTTGATCACAGCCTTGAATATAGCAACCAAGGACCTTCCGTTAACCATTAAAAGCGCTATAGAGTCTTTGAGGAGGAAAAAATACACATAAAAACTGTGACTGTAGAAGGTGACAACACACGAAGGGAATTTGTTAGGTCTGCACAAAAACAGTCTATTACAGATGATGGTGAACATCGTGTAAAAACAACAAGGTGAAAATTGTTAACTGGAGCTGGCTGATGTATCAAAGCCAGCTCTGTTGGAACAGCCAAGCTTGCTGATACAATCAGCTGGAGTGATCATTACTCTCAGGTCCAGGCCTGGGCTTGCCTCCTCTGCTTTGACACTTCTTCTTCTCATGGTCTTCTTCCCCTCCCCCGTCTTTCCTTCTGCCTCCCTCCTCCTTTCTCTCCGTCCTCCCACCCTCACCAGCCTCTCACCGGGCATGCAGACACATCCCAGGAACGGTTCGCTGCTGTCCCCAACGTGAATTACAATGAGCTATTCTGGAATACATAACCCAGATCTGCAGTTAATCGCAGAACGTGCTGCTGAGGTGTACGACACTCAACCCTGCCGGCAGTAATGGAGAAGAGGGCTGCTGGAGAAAGAAGGGCCTCTGCTATGATGCCAGCCAGGAAGCCATATATCAGTCAAGTCTCTCCCTTAACATACACACACACCTCTGCGGGCTTTATGGGGGGGATTCAAGAGGCTTTTCCAGCAGACCGACATAAAAAGGGGGCTGGGCTCAGAGTAGAGAAGCCAGCTCAGGAGGAAAAAAAAAAAAGAGCCCTCCCCCACCCCCCTCCTCTTCTCATCCCTCGTTCTCTCTCTCTCCTCCCCCCATCACCCACTCGGCTACCCTCTCCCCCTGGCCCCTCCAGTGCTGTGCTGTGCCGGCTGGATTCCAGGGAGCTGCTAATGGATTACGGCTGATCTATATGCAGCTAGGGTGGGACACGTGTAGGCCCAGCTCCCCTTCCAATGGTGCTGCCCAGGAAAGCAGGCTTAATACCACAGGGGACAGAGAGGCCAGCACCATCATGGCAGCTTCTGAGAGTGCATGCATGGTGCTCTTTGCAGTTTGTAGAAGCTTTTTCAATAGTATACATACTAGTAAGTAGGGTTGGGCATCGAGAACTGGTTCTAAAATTCCAATTCCAAGGATAGGACTGAATACCAGTACCTACACCTTGGCTTTGATACCGGTTAAAAAAATTACTGTACAATTACTCACTTTAAAGGAAAAAGCTGTTCAAAAACCTTGTGGTAAAACAACACAACAATGATCCCCGTCTCTGGGCATAACATTGTTCTTCCTGCATGCCTCTTCGAAATGTAACATTAGACAGCCAGTCACCAGCAGTATTAGATCTTGGTGCAAACATGGTACATGCTTAATAGCTACCTGATGCTGATGAGATTTACTCTATACATATTTATATCGAATGAGAAGAATCTTTTGATACTTGATAGCACTAGAGCAATTTGCATATCAGAGTTCAGCGCCCAGCCCTAAGGAAATCATTGAGAAATTTTCTGCTTACTGGTTCCTACACAAATTTCACTTGTGCTAGTATAAAATTAAACCATGCACAGAAAATACCTTCTGTATATCGACCTGGCCATCTGTCTGTGCCTATAGATATAAGAGTTGAAAACATGCAAGTCTTTGCATCCCCTAATGTTTTTGTCTCATTAAATTCCTACTCAACCACTGCTAAATTGCTGGAGAACAGGAGAATTGCACATATTGGGTGTGTCTTATAACAATCGCCTCAATTTAGCAAATGCAATGCTACAAAATGCTTTACAAGGATGGGATATTCCTCCATCATGGTAAAGTAGTTTAAGTAAACCCCATGGTAATAACCACAAAATATAATGTCAAAAACAAAATAATCTAAATACAAATCTCCTCCCATTTCTTTTTAACTTGCTAATGTATAACTGACTGTAACTTTGGTTGGGAAAATGTAAACACAGGCTCGTTTCATCTGATTTTAAGGTGAATCCAAACCTGTGCCAGCCATTAAAAATAATTATATAGGAATAGCTGATCTTCTTACTGGTGGTCTCATTAACTTAAGTCACGTTGAGGCATCAGATCATTTCACCATTGAGACCATTTCATAAACCGGTAAAAAACTTCTTATTGTAGGTTTAAAGTAAGATAAGCATGTGACCTGTTTTGAACCTCAAAGAATCAGACTCAAGAATGGTTAAGAACCAAAGTCGATAAGCAGAATTGGAACCAGAATCTTTAAAATCCAAACGATATCCACCCCTAATATCAAGGTGGCGCTCTGTTCCAGCATCACAGCCTCTCATTTACAGTGTAAAGTCAGGGATGTATGAAAGATTAGAAAGATGACCCTACGAGAACAGCTACAACGTTGTTTTCAGTATGCGAGATGACTAGTTCATATGTATAATGTTACGAAGCTGGCGAGCAACATTCCCTGTATTTTTAAACCCTGTGCACAGGCTGGCAGGGAGGTTGAGAGATGGCAAGATATCTGGTCAGGAGGGTCATGAGAAACAATACTTGCTCTGACCAAATATGGCACCACATACCAACCAACCACAGACAGCTCTGGGCTCAGACTGCAAACCGGGGTAGATGTTGCCCTTCCAAGCACCAGCACAGGATCATCTTACCTTGCCTGCAGTGTTAACCTTTTCAAACACTGACTGTGGCTTTAATGATAGAGGGGCAACCCTCATTTTAAAAACACAGCACCCTACCGCTCAGCCTCAACCTCGACGTGTTTCAGGAGCCTGCTGATGAGAAGACGAGCGGGCTGGGATGTTTATACAGACATGACAGACATGATCAGGATAACATATCCGTGTGTTGATTTGGGACTGAAAACTAGTGAGCATCAAAGCGCCCCCCAGCAGTGAATTAATGTCAGTCTGCTCTCAATTTAACTGGTTACACCAGAGATCTGGATGATCTGGTCTGACTTCATTTGCTGCTGCCTGTCATTGCATCCTTTTTCCCAAGGAGTTTATGGATTAAACAGCAAGCTAGTAAACCTTTCAGTGCTCATGCAGCGAAGGTGGCTGGGAGAGCAGTGGGCTGTGGCACTAATCTCCTGAGCGGAGGGTAGAGAGCCAGGAGAGAGGGCAGAGGTGAGGCAAAGTCCTGTGGCGCAATAACAAAACACACCCCACTACTGTGAAAGGTCACCTGCTAAACATCCAATAGAAAACAAGCCTGAGCAGGATTTTAAAAACCTATTCAACCTGGGCTTTATTGCAGGGTTACCTTTCACAACGATTCCTTTAAACAATATACAGTAATGACTTTGTAAAACTGTGTGGATGGTCACATTGTGCAGGTAAGGACTGTTTGAAGAGAGGCGATCATGTACACAAGCGAAAGGCCTCCCTGTGTGCGCGCACTTAAACACATGCACACAGCACACACACTTAAACACACACCCAGAGAGTATGCTGGTGGGCAGAGGGAGTGGGGGAGGGGTTAGGGGGATGGTACAAAGCCAGTTTGAAATACAAACACCGAGCAACCACCTCTGAGGCCATTTCAACATGGCCGACGCTGCTGCTGCTGCTGCATGGGTAAGGTTGAGCCATACAGGACTCGTGGGTACCGCAATTATCTGAGTTTCAGTTCTCCAGTGAGTGAAAGGACCGCTCACAATACAATGAGGAGATTAAACAGAAGAGCCGGGCTTTTCGGCTAGCCACTCTACACATTCCATTTCACCTGCGAACTATCTGCTGCATCAGAGGAAACGCCATAGACCAATCTCTAATGATTGGTTTGATATTGATTTCAGTTTTAGGAATCATTTTAGAAACTTTAGTCCACAGTTACTGTCTTTAAAAGCACACACAGAAAATAACAGGTTATGGCAGGAAATGGGAGAATGGAATTATATACATTGCAGTAACCTGGTGACTTTAAAACCTGTAGTTACATGCAGGTGGCCAGCGCCCGGGTAAATGGTAAAAATAATTAAACTTTCAAAGTAAGTGATAAATGGTTAAAGTAATGTTTTCAGCATCTCAAATATAGAGATTTCCTAATTTTCTCCATTTATAATCACTTTAAACTCAATATCTTTAGGTGGACATTCTTCACTACTTTCTGATATTTAACAGACATCGTAGCCTTAGATTAAACAAA
The DNA here is from genome assembly GCA_027495735.1 of Lutjanus campechanus. NCBI lineage: Eukaryota > Metazoa > Chordata > Actinopteri > Lutjaniformes > Lutjanidae > Lutjanus > Lutjanus campechanus. The sequence goes on from JAJHUR010106056.1 coordinate 37,350, forward strand.
ATTCAAATTTAGTCTTTCTCATTATTTGATAACTGCTGATAAGAAAACAATTTGCAAACAACTATTAATATTGAACCCTGTGAGTGATGGAGAACTTTTTCAGAGCATTTGCTTTACAGGCTTTACAGTCTACAGCTTTACAGTCATTCAGAGCAGCACTTATTTCAGTTTTAATCAGTTTGGATTGCTTACATGCACTTTAAGAGTAATGATGATCCCACCAAGCTGCTGCCTCAGCAACACTTTTCCTGTCTGAAGTCTGTAATGAACATGCACATAAGTTAGAAACCCTGTTCATCCATCTGAAATCTAGCAGTGATAACCACGTTTTTAAGCCACAAATGTGAATTTATCTAGCAGGAGCAAATGAAAACATGAGCTTGGCAGGCTCATCTGGTTTCCAGGTTACAGATTTTCATTTACCCCTTAGACCCTTACCTCATTTAATGAAACCCGGTTTCTTTTTTTCCATAATGTTTAATAAATCAGTTTACAGCAGAAAGTCGACAGGTGAGTTATGTGTATGTAAATGCACTGAGCACAGATCAGTGTCTATAAGAAATAAGTAATTTTAAAAAAATGTCAAAGCTCAATCCAAAACTTAGTGAAATCTAATTTTTTGCATTTGTATTGGCTGTTTTAACCAAGATACAGTGATGTTTCTAGTGCAGTTCTGTGGTGCCATGGAGAGCAGAATATGCAGGGTTTTGTTCCGTCCAGAGACTAAAGAGGGTGAAATAATAAGTGAAATCGCCTGCTGTGGTCTTTGCTGAAAATAAAAACCTGCCCATACTTGTGTCTCCCTGACAAATGGTTGAATAGCTCTGATGCAGAGCATCTGCTGGAATTCTGGACACTGATCCAATTCTGGTTATAATCTCTTCAGAAAAGCTGCAGGGGAGACGTCCCGCTGTACAAAAGCTCAAAAAACATTAAGACAAGAAGTGAACGCTGATCTGTCTTGTCTCAGGGGCATGAATTTCTGCAGAGTTGTTGGATACAAATGCTGGGGAACAGGTGCATGACCCTGGTGCTGCACAGCTGAAGGGGGAAGTACATGAATTACAGTGTTCGTACCGCAGCCTGGGTAGAACCCTTCCAATTAAGACTCATTTTCTGTCAGGCAGTTCAGCCATGTTGCAGACAAACAAGTCCTGCCCAGGGTGCAGTGGAATGAAAAGAGCCCTGTCCATTTCATCACAGGAGGGGGCCGATGGTTGCTGTGTACCCCAGATGTGCCAGTGCTGAGCAGCAAGGGGGAAAAAATGCAAGATTCTCTTTCTCACATACACACAAGCACACGAGTCCTACATATGAACAACGCAACCTGTAATCAAACGCATGGTTCCATTTGTGTATGTGAATTCAGTTTTCTAAAAATAAAAAAAGCCAACCAATCTAAATGACATCTTTTGAATTTCAGGATCTTCTTGCAGAAGAGCATCAGCACCAGTAAAAACAAAAGGAAAGATTTTTTCTTTATAGTTTTTTTATTATCATATGATAAAGCAGCAGTGCGAGTCTTTTCCTACATCACATTCACAGGCAAACCGAGAAGCTGAAGCCACAACCAAGGCTAGAAAGAGTAACACATACACAAGTTTACTTTCTCATGTGTGCAAAAACAGCACACAAACCCAAAGCTTTCTCACTCTCCTTCTTCACATCTATTGTTGTTGCAGCACTGGATGCAGTGACCTGACCTGGACATTAATGCTCCCTTTGATATTAAAGACTGTCGCAAACTCCCACTTAAATTCAACACAACTTTATTATTGGCATGGAAAGTTCAATGCCTTATTTAAATAAGTACAGTACAACAAGATGAAAGGACAAAATACCAGATTTAAGGACGGCTACAGGTACAAGAATATCTGCAGGCAGAGGTCAGCAGTCCCATGCATAAAGTCCAGGGCCCTAAAAGCACAATCAGGATGTCTAAGCATATCATTAAGTTAAACGTAAGGCTTTTTAAAGACCTAAAAGGAATGCTACCATTTAATTTAATTTAAGGTCAATTTTGTGATGAAACTATACATCAAATGTGAAAATACAGATGTAATCTTCTTAGTAAATACATACGTTATCAGTTCATTTTTCTAAATATGTTTATTAACCAAATAAAGGACTGGAACCAGATGTTAGAGGCATTCAAAGTCAACTCCTGCACTTGAAGTGCATTTAAGACCATTTTAGGCCACCAACACAACATTCAATTAATTCATCGCAAAGTATATGTGACTTATCTTATAGTTTTAGGTTTGACAGCATTTTATTGAACCTGAAATCAAGTGTTGAATCCATTTATAATAGCCGAATCCTTTCAAATGCCTTACTGGATATTTCTTGCTTTAGCTTTAATAAATGCAACAAAATTAATAATTAACTTAACATTTAAACAATGACAAAGGCATACAACTTTTAAAAAACTAAAAGGCATGTTCTGACACACAGATTACATAACAAAAGAATCTTGAGTTTTGAGTTTTCTGCCTGTTAAAAGGAAGTTTTCCCTCACCACAGACACCTCAGTGCTTGCCCATGATGGGAACTATTGGCTTTATAAAAAAAGTACAGTCTAGACCTGCTCTGTATGAGAAGTGCCCCAAGATAACTGTTATGATTTGATGCTATAAAAGTAAAATTGAACAGGCCTATTGCTATTTAGTTTAATCACTACATGAATTTGTGATTTTTGTCGATAAGAAAGAAACTACATTATTATATGGAAGATTTACAAAAACAAGAATGTCTAATCCAACTCACTGAACACTAATTGTAAATGAGGCCCAAACCTCAGTGTCTTTTAAAGTTAAAATAAAGGCTGAATGAATAAAGTAAAGGTTGAAAAAAGAACTGCAGTTTCTCTGTGCCATGGGTTTATGTATGCGTGCTTCCACGTTCTGTGTCCTCCATCCTGTTATATTTTGTGCCTCGGTTGCTGCATCTAAAGTGGCCCCTGGAGAAATTAAATTAAGACTGAAATGAACACTGAGACTTTCACCAGGGTTAGCAACTGGCACATGCTGTATCCAACTGTATGCCCTCACCATATGTGAAGTAATCAAGCGTGTCACCAACAAGTGAACATATGATTGGTATGATAAAGTGACCTCTGTCTTGAGAGAATGAACTTTGTTGATGAGATAAACCCCCGACCCCTACCCTTTCAGCAAAAAGCAGCAGATCCACATGACCTGGAGCCTTATGCTTTGGCTAAGGACAGAGGGCATGTTGGGTAAGGAGGGATCCTGTATAGTCCAAGGTTTTACAGAGCTGCTGCCCCCCGCCCACCCCCCATCCTCCTCCTCCTCCTGCAGCCTTTAAACACTGCATAACCTTCTGGCTATCAGCACTACATTCCACAGTCTGTTTCTTCTTCTTAAAGAACAACAACAACCCTGCCCTGAGGTGCTTTAGCCACTCAACGAACCAAGCTGCCCTCGAACAGGCCGGCAGCACAGAACAGATCAGGATCCATATAGATACGACAGCCCAGCACAATCTATAAGTCCTCGTCTAACATGTCAGCAGAACATATAGCCTAAGTAGCCTTACTGCATTGTGCTGCCCACACACACACACACGCCACTGTAAGCCCTGATCACAATGTACACACAGGATACTGTGCATGTGTTGAGAAGGGGAAGGGACAAGCAGGGTGAGGCAAGACCAACCGGCCGATCATGAGGATCATGAGGCACATACACGGGCCTCAAATTACCCTCCAGGCCCCACTTTGTAGTCCATAGTAATCAATGAAACCAGTCACACTGATCAGTTGACTTGACTTTGTCATTTTAATGGCCTAAATTAACTTGTTGCACACTTCTTATTAGATCTACCTAAATGTATAATGTATAGAGCTGCAAAGATTAATCGATTAGTTATCAACTAGTAAATGAATTGCTAGCCGTTTTGATGATTGATTAGTTGTTTCGAGACTATTTTTAAAGGAGAAAAGGTCAAAATTCTGATTCCAGCTTCTTAAATGTGAATATTTTCTAGATTCTTGACTTCTTTATGACAATAAACTGTATTATCTTTGCCCTGTTGATGAAAAAAATGATCATCATCTGGCATTTTATTGACCAAGCAACTAATTGATTAATCAAGAAAATAACCAACAGTTTAATTGGCAATTAAATAATGGTTAGTTGCCCAAATACTGTATATTTGAAAACAGCTACAATATGCAGATGGTTATGCTAGACAAGTAATCAGAAAAAGAGTACAACAGTTACTTTATGACACTTTCTGGACAACATTTCCCTTGCATTTCTGTTTTAGGTAGAGATACCAGCATGCCACACACCTGCCACATAGCATTAATGAAACAATTTTCAGTGTGATATTTAATCTGAAAGTGGTCAATTAAAATACAACACAAACAAATTCATCATTTCTGCATAACTATAAGTTTGAAAGAGTCTTGAAACTAACGGATTATGTGAAGATAACAGTTGTACTATCAATCTTCAAAGCTAACTGCTGTTATAGACGCAGCACTGGCATCATCAAACACTCAAGTCAGTACAGTCAGCAGCCCTATTTCAGCTTCACATGCCTCACCAATTAGATTATGTATAAAAGGTGTAAAATGTGTTTAGATGCACCAAATCAAGCCTTGAAAATCTTGTGCTTTGAATTGTTGAAAAGCACAATTTAGCTAATTGTTCAGCCAAAATTTAGGCTTGTATACAGGCAGAGCAACTGCACACTGCAGCTACACTTCTGGGTGGGTGTAACCAGCCAAAATATAGTCCTCTAATCTTCATATTATAGGATACAGCACCCTGCAACCCTGAACAGGATAAGAGGTTGTGAAAACAGATGGATTTACCTTCATATTGCCCAAGTGTTGTGACTAAACTTTCTCAGCATCTAAACAAAACAGTGAAGCTCTGCATTTTTCAAACTCCTAACAAAATGCCTCTTTAGAATGTGTTTAAGCCAACTAATGCCCTACATGTATCCAATCAACAGAATAAAAACAGTTAACGTTGTGCCATTAAGCTACAAACAAGACCATGCAAAAAGCATTTTGCCATGCATGACAAGAACAAAAGCAGAGAAATCATTGTGGCTATCCAGCTTCAAACCTACATTTTACAAACAGACCTAACTGTTACTGGACAAGTCAGGGCCTCTTTTTACTCATTTGCACATTTAATAAAAAAATCTAGAGCTGCAACGGTTAATCAATTAGTTGTCAACTATTAAATTAATCGCCAGCTACTTTAATAATCGATTAATCAGTTTGGGATATTAAGAAAAAAAATGTCCAGATTGTCTGATTTCTGCAGTTTCTTTGCTCCTCTTATGACAGTAAATTGAATATATTTGAATTGTGGACAAAACAAGACATTTTTAAAGGACATCACCTTGGGTTTTGGGAAACGGTGATCAACATTTTTCACTATTATGTGGCATTTCATGCCCAAACAACTAATTGGGTAATCGGGAACATGAGTGAAAGGTTGATTGATTATGAAAATAATCATTAATTGTAAAATCTGATGGCTAAATTGCTTAGACTTTACTATCATTATACTACTGCACACATTGCTGGCAGGAACAACTGCACTTTTGACCCTAAAATACAACAGAAGCACATCTTGTGTAATGTGTAATTTTTCTTAGTTGAAATCACACAATCCAAAACAGACCTGGAGTGGAAATGTTTTCACAGACCTAAACATTTGGTTATACAAAAACAGCAGCCAGTCAAGGGAACCCACATTACTGACATTCCTGTGTCTTATTATCTCCATGCCCCTTGGTACTTTAACAACACTAATCACCTGAGAAGCCAGGCTGCCTTCACACCTGAGCACATACACTACATTGTTTTATTAGTGGTTGGCCTGAATTCAGAGTTTAATAATAAAATATTCATCATACTGATCTGTTTGGGATTTTTTTTTTGGCTTCACCAGAAAAATAATTGACACCAGGAAATCAAATTCATGCAACATTGTTTCAATAAAGCAGAGCAGGTTTTTGGTCACTATATAACGTTACACCCACACTGACTGTAGCCGATCACAAAGATGGGCGATGTATAGCAGTAGTCCACCTATAGGCTATTAGGATATACACAGTCCCCTGCATCAATACAATTGACGTTTACAAGACAACGTTTTAAACCAGAAAGCATCTGCGTTTACGTTATACCGGGTATATTTGCAAGTAAATCCTGTTAGATCATTTTTAATTAGCCCTACCTAAGACCAAGGTGGCTTAACCTACATATAAACAATGCAGGTTACACTGTAGGTAAGATTGGAACATCTCCATGATTGTTAGAAGGATGATTGCGCAAAATACCGTGCGTAAAATCCACAAAATCACTTCCGTTTCATTGATCACATTACGTGCAATTTGTTGGCATTTGCGAGAAAAAAGTCAATGTTATGATTACACGAGAGCGATCGGTTTAAATTAAACCCTCAGCTCATTACTCCACATTCTGCTGAACACTTCATTGAACAAAATGGGTGTTAAAATCAGAAAGAAAACGAGCTAAAGTGCGGAAACATTTAAAACATTTCAGTGAAGCGCAGCGACGAGCCGTTTCTGTCGCCTGTAATGTGCTTTGCCAGCCTGGTGATTATTTGGTACACACTCGTCCTGTGGGGCATCTCCTACGAGCCCACGACGCCAAAATAAACGCCACAACATTTGCAAATAATTTATCCTGCGGTTTCGAGCAAGAGCCGCGATAAGCTCGTCCAAATAAAGTGGGATCTCTCGGCTTGCCAAGCAGGCTGGTAGAGCCAGAATAGGCACCAGCAGCGGAGCCCCCTTTTTGTTGGCACGCCGTGGAAAAAAACACCACCGTATAACGCCGAAAAGCCTTGCGATCCTTGCAGCAGCCGCGAGAAAAACGATCCGATCAAAACAGACGCGAAAGCAGCCCCGTTACACATTCACAATCCACCTTAAAGAGAAACAATTTCTTACAAATACCTTATTACATCGGTAGGATCGTTCTCAAGCGTTCTTTACCATCCTCTTGCTCATCTCACAGCCTTCGGGACGCCATGTTGCAAGCTTATGACGTTAGGCTTCCTCACCCCTGACCCACATTTGAATAGAAACCAGCCCAGAGTGCAGCAGAGAAAACATCCCACTGTGGGAGGGTTTGGCCACTTTCTCAGCCCAGGACCCCTGGCAGCAACTTTACCTGCAAGATGGCAGAGAGAGAGAGAAAGACAGAGGGGGGGATACGCTGTGTTCACACACTGAGCTTTAGGCCTTCTTCTCCCAGCAGCAGCAGCAGCAGCACGACTCTACTCAGCCATGGTCCTATACCGCTGAATGCAGCTCTACGCTGCAAAAAATGATTCGCTTGACAAGTTGTTTCGTATGTTTGGGACTGATTCTCAAATTAAAAAAGAATAATTTAAAAAAATTGGGCTGCAACTAATGATTCTTTTCTATTATCGATTAATCTGATAATCATTTTCATGATTATGTGATCAATTGTTTGGTCTATAAAATGTCACAAAATGGTGAAAAACGTCCATCAGTGTTTCCCAAAGCCCAAGATGATGTCCACACACATCCTGTTTTGTCCATAACCCAAACACATTCAGTTTAGTGTCATACAGAACGAAATAAACCAGAAAGTATTGAATTTGGGTAGTTTTACTTAACATATGAATTAAACAATTAATCAGTTGTGGATTAATGTTGATTAGTTGGTGATTAATTTAATAGTTGACAACTAGTTGATTAATCTAGAATAATTAAACGAACTATGGCTGCAACTAACAATTATTTTAATTATTGGTTAAAATGCCCATCATTTTCTTGATAATCAATTAGTTGTTCGGTCTATAAAATGTCAGAAAATGGGGGGAAATGTTGATCTGTGTTTCCCCAAACCCAAAATGATGTCCACAAATTTTTTTTTCCTCTGAAATCAGAGAATTTGGAAATATTTTCATCAAAAATTACTCAAAATGATTAATCAGTTATCACAGTAGCTGGTGGTTGATCTAATAGTTGACAACTTCAATTCAATTAATTGACTAGTCACTGCAGCTCTAAAAGAAGGCAAATATTTCATGAGAGGGTGTGGGTGAAACCTGCAAGTTTCGAGTGCAGTTTCACCAAAATGCATTTGAAAACAAGTGCCAGGAGCCCATGTATTGAAATAAAGTGGACACATTAACCAACAGGGATTTTCATTTCATGATAGAAATCCACATTTAAAAAAGCAAACAAATCAAATTATGTTGTATGAAACCACCAGGTTTGAATTTAAAAAGCTTGTTACACTGGTGCAGATTAAATGTCTTGACACTTTTTGCAGTGTGCAATATATGTTTCTCTGCAAGCTAAGAATCATTATTACTAGACTTTAATTGCAACATGCCATGTGTTTAATGCGCTTATTGCTATCACCATAGACAACTGCATCAGCACAATTTATTATGATAACCAGTTTATCGGATGGACTTTTAATGATAATAGCAATTTGAGACATTACATTTGAACTCAATAACAGAACAGATCTGAAGATGATTGATGACCAGATTATTTAGAGGTATCAGAAGAAAAGAAAAGAGAAAGATGGCAGTGGTTCAGCACTGGGCACCAGATGTGCGGAAGTGTGGCGATTTTTTGGCTCCTCCTCTGAGCACAGAGGACCCAGAGCAATCATCAGCCAATAGGAAACAGCCCACTGATGGGTCTCACCTATAGATCACTTATTGGACCTCTATCAACGAGATTACTTTGATGATGCCACCTGGCTGCAGCTAATAATGAATGTTAGTGTCCTTCGGCTGCAGGCTGCTGCAGAGACACACATTGATCTGCATATTGTATCACTCTAATCTGCCGTGCTTTATGCCTTTGGTTCACATTCCATGTTATGGAAGTTATGGCGCAGTGCCAAAGTGCTCTTCTGACACACTGCGGTCGCCGCTGAAAGTGCATCCTCTGTGGGCACAGCTCCACACACTGAGTTACATAATCAAGGTGCAGACAGCTGCATGCTTCTGTATTTTAAGTTCGCAATAGCATCGCGAAAAATGACAATTAATAAAAAGACAAACAAGAGATAAACGTCTTATATAACGTAAATCAAAGTTCGAATAAATCGGAATTTGTACACTGTAAAAAAACAAAAAAAACAAACAGACATTTTGTGGAATGATCTTTTCTCATTAACTTAACATAACAAGTTATATTTGCTCAAGTTAATTACAGTTTTCATTTTTAGTATTGATTTTCAGAACACATCAAACCTTAAAAACACAAGTTCTTCTAACTTAAAATCTTTTGACTTGATATGATGAGTTGACTGAATGTACTGGACAGCGTTCAATCAACTCAATTTAAATTAAGTTTCTAGAGAAACATGATCAGCACATTAGGAGAGTTGAAACTCTCCCAGGATCCTTCTTTTTATAGTTTGAAGAAAACATAAGATGGAAACTTATGTTTCTTTCATACACTTTAAGGTAAGTCAGTGTTATTTATTTTCTCAATAAGTAATTAGAAATGAAAAACTGATTCTTCCAATAGAGAAACTGGAAAAGGAAATCGATTTTGTTTGTAATGTTAATCAGTGTGACTGAACAGTTGCTGTTCAGCTTAATATCTTCAGCTCATTTAACATGTATTAGCACAGTACAACTGAATTAATATCAAGTTTATATAACTAAAAAAGTTTGTTATGAATCACTACAAAATTACCCCAACTTGTCTTATCAAATTAACTCAACTTAAAATTTTAAGGCAGCTTAGACACTAACTTCTTTAAGTTAAAACAAATATATATATTTTTTACTCTGTGAATTCAGTGAATATAGCCTGTCAGTCTGGACACAAGTATTTCCCCTTATGCTACAGTGACAAATGGTTAACATTCACTATAGTAAAATCTATTTCAGTAATGTGTCAGGAAAACTAAACCTTCTCTAGAAACATGCAGGAGGCTTATCAGAACAAGTAACAGGCTAAAGGCACACACTGATCTTTGCATATTTTACTTTCAATTGTTTCATATGTGAACTTAAAAATGAAAAATTAATGAAAAATCAATATGCCTGAAAGACATTGACAACCTTTAATTTGCATTCATTGAGTTATGTATCAAAAATAACAGGGGTCTTTTGTAATTCTCATCTGCACTTTGCAACACATTCTTACAAGACATTCAGACATTTTACAAGTAATAAAGACCTGGAATTCATTCATTGTGATTTAAGAACAACAATGAAAATAATGCATGTGCTTCATCAAACATTTCCAATGTCAAGAAACCCAAAGCCTGAACTTGTCCTCTGCGTTTGACAGCTGGAGAGGACCCATATTTAAAAAAAATCTAATCAGTCTTTGATTAGTTTGGTTATTTTTGCACAGATTAAAAACATCTTTTACTTAGAAATCCCTCCAGCTTTTGAAATGTAGAATGGCTGGTTGTCTGTTGGGCCAAGTTGTCCAGAATGCACTGCTTTCCTTAAGAAGAGAGGGGAAAAAGACATCTGGATCAGTTTCAAAATTCAATTACATATTGCCAAAAAAACTCATCACTCAAGACATATGCCTTGATGTTTTGTCATAAAACATTCATCTGTGTAACCATGCATTGTGAGCTTACTTTGCTTTAAATGCATTTTAGCAGCTTTAGTAGATTGTTATTTATTTGCTATACTGATAAGTTTTTTGATCCCTATGTTATATTGTAATTGTTTGAAGTCAAAATATCTTTGTTGGATAACTATTTACATCAGGAATCATTATGTTCAGATTAATATTCTTCATCCTTCTTCTGTTGTCAGAAAAAGGTTTGACTGGAACCTCCTGCCTGTGCTAATCTGTCCTAACAGACATGCCACTGAGTTGATTTAGTCTTGAAACCAGACTATCTTATGTTCTTAAATATGCTTTATGCATAATGAGTTGTAATATATCTATGCTAACGGGTCATTACATGCATCCATTCAACTTATCATAAATAGTGATATTTAGGCCCGGTCAGTGTTGTTCTGATATGAAACAAAAACGGATAAATAAATCAAATTTTAAAAAAAAAATCTGCAGAATCTCTAAAGCGATTCTGGGCTCAAACAACTGCATGAAACCTTTGAAATCTGGATTTAACTATCATGACAGGCACATTTGGATAACACCGAGGAGTGAACAGACTCATCTGGAGGCATCACCCTCTCACCTCCTGCAGCTGCAGTGTCTCCACACTTTGGTGAGCAGCGTGGCTCTGAGAGCAGTGCAGCCTCTGATGTACAGGAGTGGGGTCAGGGCAGCGTTAACTCGGGGCAAAATGCGCAGAGGGTCAGTGCCTTCATTCTTAAAGGTGAAACAGGTTGAACCAAAGAAATTACAGATAATAACATGACAGAATATAGGAAGCCACGTCCCTAAGAAAAACGCAGCCACCACAAAGATGAGATAGACTGAGGAGCGCTTGCTGTCTCTCTCCTCAGAGGGGGGCTCCCTCTCCAGCTGGAACCTGGCTATGATGAACAGTCTGATATTCAGCCCTATCATTATAATTATCGTGAATATGTTCCCCACAAACGTACCAATGCTCGTCACCTTTTTGGCTGTCCCGATTGTCACCAGGTTGTTCACAGCCACGATTACGAAAGCGTAGACCCAGTACGCAAAGATGACCATGAGGGTCCTGTTTCGGGTCATGCGCTGGGAGTATTTAAAGGGTGACACCACCGCATGGTACCTGTCCGCCTGCGCGGCCAGGATGGCCATGTAAGACAGCCCTAGAAATGTGTGTGCGATGTAAAAGGTTCTGGTAGGGGAACCGAAGTTGTCCCTCACATCCAGCACGCCAACATAATAATAAGACACGCCAGTGCAGATGTCACTGAAGCATGTGCTCAGCATGTACATGAAGCGGTTCTCGCTGCGCAGCGCCTTGTTCAACAGGATGGACACAAACACAGACACGTTGAGGAAAATGATGGAGGCCGCCAGGAAAATGCTGAAAAGAAACATCAACACATTGCCAAAGCTGGTGAGGGGCATCACAGGAGACAAAACCAGGCTGCTGTTACTCATCGGTGCGGAGAAAACGTGTGTGCAACGGAGTGTTCAGTTCATGGCACTGGCAGCAACGCAGCGCAGCGGGGGTTTACCTCTGCTCTGATTTATGTAGGAGGCACAGTCAAGCTTACAACAAGACCTCCGTGACTTTAATTCCCATGGACAACAAGTCAACAAGCGCACAAAAACATACAGAGATCAACAATTTATGAAAACAATTGCATTAATAGGCCTGAATATGATTCATCATCTAAGAGCATGGATAGGTTTGTCAGTTTCAAGTTTACATTTCCATCACATCTTATAGTCCTAACTTCAGTACTACTTTTTTTCCCCTCTCTCTCTAATTATTTAATGATCTAATTCTTCTAGTTACAAATCCTGAATCCAAGAAATTAAGGGTGCTGTGAAAAACATAAACAAAAACCTTTTCGATCTATGTTCAGTTTAATACATTACAAAGACCAGATATTAAATGTTCAAACTGATAAATGTTACTGTTTTTGTAAATATAGACTCATTCCAAAAAAGTTGGGACAGGGGCAACAAAAAACTGGGAAAGCTGTGGCTGCTCAGAAACACCTGTTTGGAACATTCAACAGGTAAACCTAAAAATCTCTCTACATAAGTGTCAAGGCTGAAAACACTGAACAACACTGAATACCCATGACCTTTGACCGATCAGGTGGCACTACATAATCATATAAAGGATGTTACTACATGGGCTCAGGGACACTTTGGAAAACCTTTGTCAGTAAACACAGTTTGCTGCTGCATCTAGAAATGCAAGTTAAGACTCTACAATGCAAAGTGAAAGCCATATCAACAACATCCACAAAGATTTCACTGGGCCTGAGCTCATCTGAGATGGACTGACACAGAGTGGAAAAGTGTGCTGTGGTCTTATGACTCCATATTTCACTGTTTTTGGAAAATGTTGGCTTTGTGGCCTCCAAGGTAATTAGAAGGACGTCCAGATTGTTACCAATACTAATGTTAAAAGTCAGCATCTGTGATAGTGCCCATTGCATCATGGGTAACTGTCACATCTGTGAAGGCCCCATTAATGCTGAGAGGCACATACAGGTTTTGGAGCAACATATGCTGCCACCCAGAAGATGTCTTTTTTTAGAGATGTCCCTGCTTATTCCAGTGAGACAATGCCAAGACACATTCTACATGTGTTACAGCACTGTGGCTTCATAGTAAAAGAGTTCAGGTACTAGACTGACCTGCCTGCAGTCCAAACCTGTCTCCCACTGAAAATATGTGGTGCATTATGAAGCACAAATTTCAACAACACAGAGACACCAGACTGTTGAGCACCTGAAGTTGTATAACAAGCAAGAATGAGACATAATTTCGCTTTCAAAGCTTTAACAATTCAGTTTCAAATCGTTAGTGAAACTGTCAAAGCTTTTTTGAAATTGGGATTTCTGTATTGTTTTCTGTTAATGTAAATGTTTTAGGACACAAGAAAGAAGGTAGAGAAAAAGTAGAAACCTGTGGCAGTATTTAAAGTAGTTTGTGCAGTGGTTTCCAAAGTTGGGGCTCCCAGAGTAAGGTTTAGGTTATTTTTTTCCCACAAAAGAATAACACTGAACTGTCAGTTTTAATGAAAGGAAGTAAGCTCGATCCTAACTCACATAACTTGTCTGTACCAAGCTTGTGTAACAGTTGCGTAAACCCTCTGTAACAGGCCTAAATTTGAAGCTATAAATAGGGCTGGGTAGTCTATGGAATATTGGGACTTTTTGAAACTTGAGACCACAAATGTTTTATAGCATCTGGAACTATATCAGCAACTAAGTATCAATGTGGCAACTGTTCAAAGCATCTGTACTCTGACAGACTGACTTCTGTAGAGGTGGTTAAAGGTGAAGTAAGTGAGTCAGGAGACAGAAAGTTGATTGTTGAGTCTCATTCCCCGGTCGTCAAATACTGACACTTTGGGTTGGGTTGATTGTTGAGTGTCATTGTTTTGTTGATTGGCTCAGTCTGAGCCACCAGTGTCAGTATTTGACGACTTGGGAATGAGACTCAACAATCAACTATCTTTGTCCAGAGTCACGTAATACTCAACTGTGTTCAGGGGTGGAATGTAATGAAGTACATTTACTCAAGTATTGTACTTGAAAGGAAAATGTGGCACTTTTCATGTGGATGTCCAGTCAGTGTTGATGGTAGATGTAGTCAACTGAAGCAATAAGTTCCTCATTGCTGCTATATTGATCAAGAGTTATCTGCCTGCAGAGCCATGCCAGCAGTGCCTATGTATCAGGATGCACTGAGTGTGCTTCCAACACCCACACCCATGTTGCAATGTGTCACCACCCTAACCTAAAGCTGTTACTTTTTCGGCCAAAACTTAGTGTTAGTGTACAAAACACTCATACGTCATGCCCCCTGACTACCCAGAAACAGACTAGAAATCTGCAGAAAGAACAACAGATTTTGCAGCAGGAGAACTCAGCTTTTTTAGTAAATACAACACACACTGAGAAATGTATTGCTTTGTTTGACTACATACAATCAACACTGACTGGACATCCATGAAAAGTGCAAAACTTTACCTTTAAGTACAAATTTGAAGTATGTGTGTTTTACTTGAGTATTTCCATTTTAATGCAACTTTATAGTTCTACCCCACCACCCCCCAAAGGCAAACAGTGAACTTTTTGCTCCTCTATGTTTGTCTGGCAGCTTTAGTTACTTTTCAGATTATACCCAGATTCATACCCTTCCTGTCCAGTGAAAACCATGTATCTCCAAAGTTGATGATTTTGAATTTGAATTTTTCTAATAAAATATAACGGGTTCCCTCGGTTTGAGAAAATGCTTCTCCTCCCGACATACGAAGTTCTCACAGGTTAGTTAATGCAGCAGTAATATTAATCCAAAAACATCATATCTAATAGAAAAACACTGACAGGGACCCTTTTTCTGCAGAATGATACTTTATCTTTTGATACTTTAAGTGCATTTTCCTGATAATACTTACACACTTTTTTAGAAAGATTTTGAATGCCATACTTTTACCTTAGTTGCTTTCTTTCACAATGCAGAATTAGTAGCTTTACTTCAGCAAAACATCTGAATACTTTTTCGCTGCTTACTTGTGCTTACTACTAGGCCTGTAACTTCTACTGTCTTGGCCAAGAAAAGGATGTTGTCAAATGTATGTGTTTAAGCTAAATGCATACTATCACTACTTTATTATCAAATCTTTTTTTTAAAATTTAATTTAAAATCTATGTTTATAATTGACAGTGCTTAAAGACAAAACCTCAATAATAAAACAGAGAAACAAAAGCAATCCTGCATCATGATGTCCACTGTGAGGGCCACTTTATTTGAGGATCAAACTTTGATGCATCAGGATTCAGTACACGGCATATACTGAATACCAACAAAAAAAAAAAAAAAAAGAAAGAAAGAAAGAAAGAAAAAAAAAGGATATTATTGCATGTATGGGATAAGAACTTAACTCACTGGTGTAAGATCAGTGCAAGTCAAGTCTTTTGG